>NW_019774081.1:300303-388244 GCF_001039355.2 Lingula anatina
AACAAAGATAAGAACTTTGTATAACTCTGATACTGAAACTTACTTAAAGGGATAATAACTCTTCGTATGAAATCTGTATTTCTCAATAAAAACATTGTGAGTGACTCATAAAAATATAATATATTCTGTTTTCCCACAAAAACGGCTGTTATACCTATTATTCTGATATCTGAGCTTGTCTTTAGACCACGTGACCTCCATTGATGGCTATACTATGTTAAAATCTCTTAAGAGATTTTAACAAAAAACCAAACTTTTTAGAAAAAAACCAGGGACTAACTTTGAATGTAAAAATGGATTCATTAACCATTGGTAAGTATGGGAAAATTGTTGTTTACTCCAGGAAAATTCATTTTTTGGCCAAAACGAAGAGTTATTATCACTTTAAGCAACTAACTGACATTGAGGTCTCAACCTGCTGGTCAGATACTAACGATAGTTTCAGTATCAGAGTTATACTTTGTTCTCATTCTAATTCTACTGGATGATTCAAAACATGCACTTAAAAGGGACAGAGATGTTTAGTAACCAGACTGTTTCACTAAGTAAAGTAGACAGAAATATTAAAGCAACTGTTCAATTCCTATCTAAACACTAACAATGCTCGACAAGCATTTCCTGAAATTCCAGAAATCTGACTCAGTAACAAATGTCATACAGTCACATAAATTATATAAAAACTAAATCAGCCATTCCATGATATTTTTCTGAACAAAAGTGAGAATGTTTCACTGAAGTAAAAACATCTTCCTGTCAGTTTGACAGTTCCTATTTATCATATTGAAATCTTTCCTCGGTCCAACATTATTTGAAAATAAAATTTGTTTTTGTTTTTTATCTTAAGGTGCCCAGTGTAATATTTTTCAGCAAAAACTCACGCTTAACAAATTTTCCTGGGATAAATGCTATCTTTCTCCTACTTCCCATAATTTTGTAACAACCTGGAAAATTTAAAAGTCCTAAAGCATAAGGTTGGTTTGTCAAAGTCTGCCATTCAGGGTTGGGTGCAATTCAAAACTGTGTCAAAAATGTTGTCAGGTGGCTAGGTCCATCAGGAGATAATAAACTATATTATTTTTGGAAACACTGATTCATGGTATTTATCTGANACAAAGATGAGAACTATGTATAACTCTGATACTGAAACTTACTTAAGCAACTAACTGACATTGAGGTCTCAACCTGCTGGTCAGATACTAACGATAGTTTCAGTATCAGAGTTATACTTTGTTCTCATTCTAATTCTACTGGATGATTCAAAACATGCACTTAAAAGGGACAGAGATGTTTAGTAACCAGACTGTTTCACTAAGTAAAGTAGACAGAAATATTAAAGCAACTGTTCAATTCCTATCTAAACACTAACAATGCTCGACAAGCATTTCCTGAAATTCCAGAAATCTGACTCAGTAACAAATGTCATACAGTCACACAAATTATATAAAAACTAAATCAGCCATTCCATGATATTTTTCTGAACAAAAGTGAGAATGTTTCACTGAAGTAAAAACATCTTCCTGTCAGTTTGACAGTTCCTATTTATCATATTGAAATCTTTCATCGGTCCAACATTATTTGAAAATAAAATTTGTTTTTGTTTTTTATCTTAAGGTGCCCAGTGTAATATTTTTCAGCAAAAACTCACGCTTAACAAATTTTCCTGGGATAAATGCTATCTTTCTCCTACTTGCCATAATTTTGTAACAACCTGGAAAATTTAAAAGTCCTAAAGCATAAGGTTGGTTTGTCAAAGTCTGCCATTCAGGGTTGGGTGCAATTCAAAACTGTGTCAAAAATGTTGTCAGGTGGCTAGGTCCATCAGGAGATAATAAACTATATTATTTTTGGAGACACTGATTCATGGTATTTATCTGATAAAAAGTTCGAAAAGTATACTGTAACTGTAAACAATTTTATCTTAACCATTTCATGAATGCATACACTTTCATTAACAATATGTAGTAAAGGCAAATACAAATACAAAAAAATATTACAGTGTGTTTATAGATTACTTCAATAAATACTTCAAACTTCTTCTCTAAAAGAGTGATCATTAATGTTTAAACTGCATGATGTATAAAAAAAGTTTCATAGTAAGTAAAAAGGATACAATGACCTGGACTTTACCTGAAATAACAAGAGCACAATACATAATCATTACAATGTTCATTTCAATAAGAAATATATACTGCACTAAAGAACTGGCTTATTGTCTTTAGGGAGCATCTAGGCTGTTAACACATTTAAATGCAAATAATACTTATCACTTATCATTGCATATTTTATGGGTGATTTTTCAGCATTACTAAGTTCTTATAATAATCCATAATGTGCACAATATTTAAAATGCTTGAAACATGTTAAATAAGTGCTAAGTAAAGTCTTCCAACTAAAGCGGCAAGCCTGGGTCACAACCGGACGCACAAATTTTGTTTTCACCTTGGATAGGTATATCACAATCCGCTAGGGGCGCTACAGTAGTAACTATCAAGGGGCAGTGAAGTGTAAAACAGATATCGGCCTGCTGACAGCTCGCCTATGGCACCCCTTTTTTAAATCTCTCTTTTAGCGCCATGTAAATAAACAAATACAAGCCATTTACTAGATAAGCTGTAAATCAAAGAGTGAATTCCTGTCACGTGATTTTCCGTGTTGCAGTCTTAGAGAACTTTGATTTGAGGACGTTTTTAAGTTTTGTATCGACAAAATGTTAAAAATTTCAGATAAGTACTGCATGGAAGTTTTTGTAATTTATTCCGTGTAAAGTTCATGAAATTTGCAGTATTATGCCGAAAAATCATGAAAATTGAACCATGCGAAGTATAGTTTATTTGATGCGCAATATTTATAGTACATGATCTGCACAGAAGCCATCCCAGCCATGTGCTTGTGCGGTCGCCAATTTGGGTTTGTTTCTGGGTCATTAGATTAACATACAGCCCTAATTGCCCTAATTGGTCACAAGCAATTTGAGCTGCAGCTACAGCTGAGTGATCACCGCTGGTCAGTACTGTACAGGTAGTTACAGGTTTTTAGCTGAAGAGTGTGGACACTTTTGGTGAATTTTTGCAGTTAAAAAACTTCAATATCTTTGTTGCTTGTAGGAATATTTTTAAAAATTCCAAAAGAATTCATCTGTTTTTTGTATTACCTTTCAGAAGATATAAGTATAATAATTTTCTGATCAGTTTGAAAAATTTTCTGATATACCTACCTTGGATTTCTTCAAAAGCAGTAATAAATATTCAGTTGCGCACATAAACAAACACAAATCTACTAGTGTTTAACACTGTCGCCTCATTTCAAAATACTTGAGCCTAGAAATATTCTGAAAATTTCCTAAAAACAATCAATGATTAAGCACCATTGACCAACATAAATTTTGTAGTCTTACCTCGGTGTTGTGGGTTAGCCGCCATTTTCAAACACACATGCTTCGCACTGTGTCACTATGATTTATAAAAATAAATATCACAATTTACAAGAGTTTTATTACAATGGAATAGGGTCAAACTTTTAAAGAAAAAAACTTGACTTCATCTGATTAATTTTTATTGGTATTTAAAGCAAGTTACTCTCACAAGATCCTTCGATAACTACAACTGCGGGCCTATTGGCCATGTGTACGTCGTCGAATGTTGCCACATCATCAAGTAGTATAACGTTACATTTTGAATGTTCGTTTCAAATAACTTTTTCTTGGAATTGAATCACATATTTTTTCAATAAAAGTATCTATTTTGATTGTTCGAAGGCAGAGAAGCATCTCTCAAGTTGAATATTTGTACGGATATTAATACCGGAACTTGTTGGCCACGTGATCAGTCACTTCCCCTTTCGCCTCCGATCATCAACACAGTGAAGATGAGTACCACACCACAACCGGCTGTTCAACGTGGAATTGTAAAACAGGTACACTGATTTTTGAAAAAGAAGTTAAATTTGAGGTAGAATAGTTATAGCTTTGCTATGTGAAAATTCAGTGGTACTTGTTTTCGTACTTTGTCAAAAACTTGAAGCCGAATTTGTACAATCTGTTGCTCCCCAAAATAGGTCAGGAGTTTTTGCCCATGTGGCATATTAAATTTTTGAAGTAGAATAACTTTTTGCTCACATTTAAACAAAATTATGTGGTTTTTATTCTCTGTATTTATTGTGTTTATGATTAATAGGACTTAAGTGATATGTTCCATTTTCAAAGAGATTGTACATGGATTCATATAGATCCGAAAATTGATCAACATATGATAGACCAGAAATTAGTTTTCAACACTTGGTTGATTTTTTAAAACTGAATTTAAGTAATGTGTTATCATAAAGCAAATTGAAAGATGAGCTGTTGATGCTACTTATTCGTTTTTTTTTTCAGTTTATTTAAGTTGGTAGTTGAATATTATCATTATAGATATTGTAATTTGTAGATGGAAATGAATTAAATCTACTCATAAAAGGATCCTTCCTTAACTGATTTCCTGTTAATTTCATCTAGATATTTGCTATATGTTTATATTTAGTCAACTTACTATATTTCATTTAGATTCTTTCTGGTGATGCAATTGTCATCAGAGGACAGCCTAGAGGAGGCCCACCTCCTGAGAGGACCATCTGCCTCTCAAATGTTACAGCACCAAGACTAGCAAGGAGAGCCAACCCAAACTTAGAGGGCTCTACAGAAACTAAAGATGAGGTGATCACTTTATTTATTTTTGATAATTAATTGTGGTGGCTTGAAAGAAGTATTAGCCTGCTGTCTCAGTTTAATTAGTTTAAGGACAACACTATAAGAACTCGCCTGGTGCTTAGGCTGTGTTCACATGGAAAATCTATTTTCTAAAAATCTAAAAATCTATTTTCGGTATCTTGTGATCATGGTCTGTGCCCTGGATAACCCGCAGCGTGATTACTGGCAGCGCCGAGAATTAATTACAGCTTTGGAAGTAACACAGTTTGTTATTATTTTCAGGCCTTTGCATGGGAGGCTAGAGAATTTTTGAGAAAGAAGTTAATTGGTAAAGAAGTAGCTTTCACAGTGGAGTATAAAGTCCCAGGCTCTGGCAGAGAGTATGGATGTGTTTATCTTGGAAAAGGTAACATAGTGATTTTATTCATGCATATATCTTAAAAAGCATTCAGTGAATAAGCTAACAGATCAGTAGCAAGACATGCATCTTAGTATTATGTGTATACGTTTTATGCTGCACTAGTGTATTAAATATGAACATATGATAAATTTTTTTTTCAGACACTTCTGCAGAAAATGTCACAGAAATTCTTGTGGCAGAGGGATTAGTTGAGGTGCGGAGAGGAGGCATTAAAGCTACAGAGTAAGTAGATTTACAAATAATATGCCCTGAATATAAGATGTTCAGATGTTTTATGCTCACCGGACTAGTTTTGTCATGAAAGGTTTGATTTTCTGTTTCCAAGTAATGAGATTGCATTTTAGAAAAAAAAAACTCCTAACATCAAGCGTGCTCATTTTTTATACACTGCACATTTATTTTGCTCTTTCTAATTTTCTGTACTTATCTTTTATCATGTGCAGTGAAAACCAGCAGAAGTTGATCCAGCTTGAAGATACAGCCAAGGGGGCCGGTAAGGGTAAATGGGGCCAGTATCAACCAGGAGAGCACATCAGGAATATAACATGGACCATTGAAAACCCTAGGAACTTTGTTGATTCTCACCATGGAAAACCCGTCAGTGGTAAGGAAATAAAGATGATAAGATAGTGTTCAGTGATAATTGGCCTTTGTTAAGTGTATAATTATTTCTGGTTGGGTAGCATAAATACATATTCCAATTAGGGATGATGAGAGGAGTACCTCCTGACTGTCTCTTATCTCCCCCATATTATGTAAGTTTTATCTTGGTTTCTAGATTTGAAATCTAAGATTTTATCAGCACTGGATAATGACCCTATTGTGACAGTCTGCAAAATTCATACATTGGGGGTTTTACACATTCTGTGTCTTAGTGTACTTAACATTCTGTGCACTTGGATATGTTTAATATATCTTTATTCATAAGAAGATTATGCACATTTTATACATGAATCATTTTCTTATGTTCTTTATACATGCTAATATTTTTCTGTTGTAGCTGTCATAGAACATGTGAGAGATGGGTGCACAGTGCGAGCATTCCTTCTTCCAAACTTTGACTATGTGACTGTCATGTTGTCTGGAATTAAGGTATCCTACTATAAATCCATAAAAAGGGATTTTTCCACAGATAATAAAGAAATAAATGTTTTTATTGATGCTGTAAAAGGGGAATAGGAACAAAAATATATTTTGAATTTTTCTGGTAATGTTCTTTGTAGTTTAAAATACAGTTCCATCAAAAATAATTTCAGGTTCTACTTTAAGAAAAAAATATTTACTGAATTTAAGTATATTAATATCTTTTAGTGCCCTATGTTCAAATTGGAAGGGACCACACCAAAACCTGAACCATATGCTGAAGAGGCCAAATTTTTCACCGAATCTCGACTTCTGCAGAGAGAAGTAGAGATCATCCTGGAAGGAGTGTCTAATAATAACCTTCTTGGATCTGTCCTTCATCCAGTAAGTAACATTTTTTATGAAAGTTCATTTCTTTTTTCTCTTTTAAATGTGTTTTGTTGATTGACTGTTTTTGTTGGAATTTCTTTGACATTTTGTACAATATTTCTTATGCAAGTGTTTTAAATAATTTTAATTATCAAATTACAACAAATTACAGAAAGGTAATATTGCGGAGCTTCTCTTGCGTGAAGGTTTTGCTCGCTGTGTAGACTGGAGCATGGGAAGTGTGTCTCAGGGTGCAGACAAACTCAGAACAGCAGAGAAGTAAGGAGCCTTACTCCTCTTTTTATGTGGAATAATTACATTATGCATGTAGTTTTCTTTATTGTTCAAGATATTTAAGTAAGGAAAAAGTACGTTTGAAGAGGATTTCTTTCCTTTTTACAGCTATTTGGCAGTCAATGTGAAATGCATATCACAGAGAAGCTTTTATGGTTTATCAACTATAACAACAACAACAACTGAAAAAGGTCTATACACATCCAAAGTGATAATTCTCTTTTACTATGATTAATCTGAACTGTCTCCATCATACAGTACAATATCCTGTTATATTTTTAAAGATTTGCAAAGGAGAAAAGACTTCGCATTTGGAAAGATTTTACACCAAGTACCCCAACTGTTGAATTGAAGGACAAGAACTTCTCTGGAAAGGTACATATTGTCTGGAAAACCATCCAGATTTTTTCCTTGTAGATTGAATACCAAATATATAAAAAGATTTAAGATTTGTGTAGCAACCAAAAGAGTAAACAAGTAATTAAGAGTAACAATTATTAAGTTGTTTTTTTTTATTTGTTAAAATATAACAAAAACATGCAAAATGTATACATTTCTGCAACTTTTAATGTGTCTAATGTAGAATGTTTTGAGCTCATCATATTAGAAAAATAGTGCAAGTGAAAATGTTAATGGTAGCAGCAGGTGCTGACATTTTCCATTATCTACACTTATGTTGTTTTCTTTTCAGGTGGTTGAAGTGGTCAATGGTGACTCTTTGATGGTGAAAATAGGAGAAAACCAGTACAAGAAATGTTTCCTTTCAAGTGTTAGACCACCCAGGTACTGCCTGGCAATTGTATATTTGGCACAAGACAGTCAGTAGACAGTTGCTTATGGAAACTTTTCCATTGGGGAGTAAAAGACTTAAGTTGGATTGAGGGAAAATTAAGAAAGAGAAATGAAAGCATTTTAATTACTGATTGTTTTTGGTAAAAAAAAGAACTTGTGACAATTTATTTTTGCAGACCTGCACCAATTACCGATGCTGATGAGCCCAAAAAAGATGAGCCCAAAAAACGATCCAGACCTCTCTATGACATCCCATATATGTTTGAAGCAAGAGAGTTTTTGAGAAAGAAATTGGTTGGAAAGAAGGTATGCATCCACACCAAAGTTATTATTTCTGTTAATTTTGAGGTTTGATTTATAGTATGATTAAATAATTCAAAACTTATTTTGTGAAGTGTAGAGTTATTTATTTGATCATGGTTAGAGTTATTTATTTAATCATGGTTTGAAAAATTAACATTAGGGTAAATGTATGTTTAATTTTAAGGTAAATGTCCAGATTGATTACATTCAACCTCCTGCCAACAACTTCCCTGAGAAGACATGCTGTACTATCACCATTGGTGGAATGTAAGCATTTTTAATCAAATGTACAATACAAGTAAAAAATAATTTCAATGTGTTAATTGTGAATATGAACAATACTTCAGACTTATTTTGATTCACATTCCTGCAAAGGTAATTTTCTCTTCCACTATAAAGGTCTATAAGTTTTGAAGAATGAAACAAACAAACAAACAAACAAACAAAAACAGTTTATAACCAGAAAAGAGAATAAATTTACTTTGAAAACATTCTCTCCAGCTATCGGATTTAAATCTATTCCTTTTTTCCCCAGTAATGTTGCTGAGGCGCTGATCAGCAAAGGTTTAGCCTCAGTTATCAGGTACAGACAGGATGATGACCAGAGGTCTGCCCATTATGATGAACTGCTGGCTGCAGAAGCCAGGGCAGAAAAGAAAGGAGTGGGTATCCACAGCAAGAAAGAGCCACCAATTCACAGAGTTGCAGATATATCAGGAGTAAGTTGAACATCTATAAATCTTCTTTTCAAAACTGGAAAAGTTTATGAAGTAAGTTAGGTAAAAACTATTGCTCATTTTAAGAATTGGAATTTTTAGCTTTGAAAATGTGAATGTGCTCATATAATTTATATTGTTTATAAAGTGAAGAATTAAAAGTGATTTTCATGGTGCATTTATGCTTAACTGTATAGTTTGTATCAAAATTGTTCGTGAGACTTTTTATTTGATGTTTGGAATTATACAGGATGTGAATAAGGCCAAGCAGTTCCTGCCATTCTTGCAAAGAGCAGGAAAGTCTGAGGCCATTGTGGAGTTTGTTGCAAGTGGTTCCAGGCTCAGGTTGTTTATTCCTAGGGAGACTTGCCTCATTACATTCTTGCTTGCAGGTGATGCTTTATTTTATATTAATGATACTAGACATAAATTTGCTTAAAATATTAACAATAACATGAAATTTTCTTTTAACGCCATTCAAAAATCCAGCCAACCAAGTAACTACTAACACACACACACACACACACACACAATGCATTTTTCTTTACCTCTCCTAGCATGCAAAACGTGAATATAAATTACCTAAGGGTGATATACAGGAGGTTGTTTTAGATCAACATTAAAAAGAATGTATCCTTTGACATTCCAGGTATTGATTGTCCCCGTGGCAGTCGCCCAGGTCCCAATAACACCACAGTTCCAGGAGACCCATGTGGTGAGGAGGCCATGGTGTTTACTAAGGAAGCTTGTCTGCAAAGAGAGGTGTGTATACTGTCTACAGAAATTATCATTATCCCAAAACATATGTCAGTAATTAAAAAAACTAAAAACTGTTCAAAGGATCATATTTCTTTTAGAAGGAAAGTTATGTGGCATAGATCATGATTATGATTTTTCTTACTCATGCATGTCTTTGAGAAGAATGTGGCAGTCATTTGCTTATCAAAGTACCAATTTTGAGTCAAGTTGTATTTCACTTTGTGCCATGTTTGTGTCAGTTGTGTTCCTGATTCACCTTTTTTGAAGTTCCCCCAAGGGAAACCTGGTTGTTTACAGGAAGTCTTTTGACGTAATTGTGCATCCAGATAACTTGTCTTTGAAATGCATTGGCATTTGTTTTATCTTAATTGGCTCATTATTCTTGACAGTGTGAAATTTAAACTGTGATTTATCCACAATAGAATGCAATAAGTGAAATTTTGGACTGAATTAGAATGCATATCATTTTTCCTATTTTGGTTTTTCTTAAAGGTTGAGGTAGAGGTAGAATCCATTGACAAGGGAGGGAACTTCATTGGCTGGATGTTTGTGGATGGTGTCAATCACTCCATATCACTTGTAGAGGAAGGCCTATCAAAGATGCACTTCACTGCAGAGAGGAGTAACTTCTACAAAGCCTTGTCAACAGCTGAGGAAAGGGCAAAGGAGTTGAAGAAAAATGTAATAAGTCCCATTTTATTCACCTGAATTAATGAAGTACATTAAGGAAATTGGACAGATATTAAGCGATTATTTTGTACAAATTAGAAAAGACTTTCAGATGAAGGTAATTGAATTCCTGTTAAGATTTCATATCATAGCACTTGTTTTGTGAGATAATGGCTAAAAGGAAATTAAGAGGTGCAAATTGATTAGTTTTACTGTCCATGTTCCGTGTATGCATTCTGACAATTCTTTTGCCGTATATTGTACTGAAAAGATGACCATACTTATCTAAGCATGTGTCTGTGTTTTGTACACTAAATATATATATTGATATAAATAACTATTAGGTCTGGGCTAATTTTGTGGAAGAGAAGCCTGTAGAAGAAATTGATGAAGGTCCTCAGGAGAGAGCTGTCAATCATAAAACAGTTGTGGTCACAGAGGTCAGAGAAGATATGCATTTCTATGCACAGGATGTGGAAAATGGTGAGTTATTAATACAGAAGGTGTTGAATATTACTCTTATGGGTTATGTTTCTGGTTAGCTACTATCAGTGTGGTAGTTAGTTTCTAAATAAAAAATGAGTTACATAGTAAAATATGTAATTTAAGATTTAAGTTTTTGGAAATACACATATACAAAATACAAATTATTTAATTTTTTTTGTTAGTAACAAATTGAAGTTTTACATGCTGAGGACCTGAGTGAGGCCTTTTTTTTTAATTATTATTATTATTATTATTATTATTATTATTATTATTATTATTCTTACCACTCCTATAAGGTAGGAGTAAATGTAGTAACCAAAAGAATGTTGATGTGGGCCTATGCTTATGCTAGAGCCATTCTGGAGATTAGAGTTTGTTTCATAATCTCTACAGGACCCAAGCTAGAAAAACTGATGGAACAGTTGAGACAAGACATGGAGACCAACCCGCCACTCCCCGGCTCCTACACTCCCAAGAAGGGAGACCTGTGTGCAGCTAAGTTTGTAGATGGAGAATGGTAAGTTGACTCAGTTGACTTTATCTTAATAGGGCTTTATGGAATAGTACTATAAATGGAGATATAGAGCTTAGGGTAATCATTTTTTGAACAGGCATGGTCTAAATTTTTAGTTTAAACAGTTTTTAAGTTTTAATAGTCTACTTCTTCAGCTTTGTGGTGAACACCAAGTGCAGTTGAAATTACTTAAGATGGTGGAACATAAATGTCATTTTTAATTCATTTTTTTTTCTTTTTTTTTTTTTTTTTTTTTTTGAGAAATCATCCTTCACTTTTTCTTACAGGTACAGAGCTAAAGTGGAGAAAGTTGACAAGAACAATGTACATGTATTTTACATGGATTATGGCAATGTAAGCATATTACACAATATCAGAACTTTGATCATTTATATTTACTCTTTCATTTCATTATTGACTGTGTACACCAGGTTTTGCACAAGATTGTTTATTTGGAATTGTGATGCAACTAACTGGAACAAACACACAATCCTAGCAGTTTGACAGTTGAAATCATAATAAACACTCCTTACAGCTCAGTTGAATTAATTCTCATTTAACAACAATTTGGAATAACAAAGTTGTAAGCATGTGGAACTGAAACAACGTCTATGCAGATTTTTCAAAGTTATTCATAAATCTTCCTGGGTAAATGACTTTACATCAGTCAACCAGTAAATGAAGAAATGTTTTAATTACAGAGAGAAGCACTTTCCCCTACAAGATTAGCTGTCCTGACCCCTACCTTCCATGGCCTCCCACCTCAAGCCAAGGAATATGCCTTGGCCCTGGTAGCTGTGCCTGAAGATGTAAGTATATGAGTTGAATGAAGAAAAAGAAAGAAGTTGTGAATAAGAGTTGGGTCAAGGAAAAAAACAGTATGGAGATGCAGAGAAATGGCCAATAATGGTATGTTTGTGTTTTAAGTATTTTTCTTATTGTCTTATTGTTACTGTTGCGTGAGAATATTACAACTGCTCCTTTGATGATTTGATCAAAAATTTCCTACATCAAACAATGATTTATAAAACACGAAGAAACATTTTTCTCAATAAAGGGCCCTGTTAAGTATATAACCTTATTGGCTCGTCTAAGTTTTCTTGAAATATGAAAGGCAGGTTGTCAGTGCCTTGGTAGCTTTGTAAATGTGGCTCTTAAAAACTTACATTCTTGCTTTAGCAAACAGTCTGAAAACGTACTGTTGCATTTACTGAAGCAGACATGTTATTGAATATGATGCACATTTTCATTCACATTTTTGGCCACAAGTGACTTGGTTTCATCTGTTCTAAGTGATAGCTTTTCACAACTATTTAGGTGCATTTTCCACACAGACATTGCACTGGTTTGATTCCATGTTTCCTGTGGTTGCTTTATTGCTTGAATATATCAGCCATGATAAGTTACATCCTCAGGGGTATTTTGCACCATTTGGGGATTTTAACTTAGCAGATGAAGTGGTCATTATTCAGTTCATGTCAAATTAGATAATTCAGCACTGCAGAAATTATACACTTGTAGGAGGGAGAGGCATGAAAAAATTCTCAGTGGGTCTGTTTCGCAGTTTTTAATTTAGTTATAATGTCAAGTTTGGGCACTCAAGAGAAGAAAAAATATTGGTTAAATGTCATTTGGTGTCATCTTTCACTTTATCTACGTCCATTTACAATAAAATGGGTAATTTGGTTGTGTAGTACAAAAGCAATTTTTTGTGTAATATGAATTTATATTTTTATTTTGCCAATCATCTTATTTCTCTATGATAGACATTTTACAGCTGATGTAGTACTGACTGAACCTGGCAATTCTTTCCCCTTACTTGCCTTGAAGTGTATGATACATTTCTTTTCATTTGGTCTCTTGGGAGTTACATATGATATCTTTTAGCCAAATTGAACAATCACACACAAAATTGAACTCGGCTCAGATGAATGCATTAGAGGCAGTTCAGGGATAGAAAAAAAATCTTAGCTTGAAAACCACCATTTTAGCCTCAAGGAAAAAAGTCTAATTTTATGAATCATTATTTGTTATTTAAAACTCATGGATGTTACCAATAGAAATGTAAACATCGTTTCATTTCCTTTGCCGGGTTTTATTTCAAAAGTAATAGATAAAACAAAGAAATACTGTTAGGCTGGAAATAGTCAATAGAATCTGGATCAAACATATTGAGTCATTTCAGGTCACGATATCAAATTTTTCCTCAGTTTCTTCAGTTTTTGAACTAATAAGACACATCAGCTATCATGCTAACATTTTAACAAAGTCATTTTCTTCTTTTTTTTTGCAGGAAGATGCCAAGAAGGATGCCTCTGATGCATTGTATAATGACATCTTGAACAAGCAGATGCTCCTCAATGTAGAATATCGTGGTCAGGGTTTCGACTACGTTTCCCTGGCTTACACTGACAACAAGGATGACGTGGCCCTGGGGTTGATCTCAGAGGGTCTTCTTATTGTGGAGGGAAGAAGGGAGAAGAGATTGCAAAAATTGCTGGATGACTACAAAAAAGCCCAGGAGAAGGCTAAGGCTTCAAGGGTAAGATTACAGCCAGATTGTTTTATTCTCCTTAGCTTTTGGTCATAAGTTGACCAATGTTTATATAATTAGATTCTTAGATAAACATTTTTGGTAGGATTTTGAATAAAAAGTAATTTTGATGAGTTTTATTTGTAACAGTACTAACAGTACTATTGCATTAATTGTATTTCACTCAGTAATTGATGAAACAGCATACAGTCTAAATGTAAGGTTTAATTGGCATAAAATTAGTGTTAACAACATTTCATACATTGTGTACTTCAGTCTTTTTCTTTAGGTACATCTCATGTTAACCATTGGCATTTGTATGGAGAAAGTTATACCACAAATAAAATGTCTAGCTAAACCTATTCAGCAAATTGCTAGTTTTTTTTTTTCAGGTTAATCTGTGGCGTTATGGAGATTTCACAGAGGATGATGCAAAGGAGTTTGGATACAAATCTTAAGTCATTCTACCACAGCTCCCTGTTGCTCTAAAACAAGTTTCAAGCTAGTGACAATTTATAAATAAATTAAAAAAACCCCAAGTTTATGTACTTGATTTTATGGTGTTCAGTCTTTCTTAGGATGTACACATATTTATCTTTGTCATTTGACATTCCTATTAGTTGAGTTGACAAACGCTGGTAACCATATAACTCGAGTTCAAAATTCTGGGGTTCATTGAGGAGCAAACACAAGTTGAAGCTAGGTCATTTTTCAAATTGTTCCTAAAATCTTGTCATTACCATTTTCTCAATATGTTGATATGAGATTAGATACTTGTACACTTTAGTACAAGACATTTTTTTTCCATCATTCTGTGTGGAAACGGTGGTCATTGCAAGAAAAACTACTGCAGAAAGTGATAATGTGAAGGTTTTAATTTAATGCAGCATGAAACTAAGATAAAGGCAGTTATTTTTTAATGAAACAGTATATAATATTAAGCCTATACCTTCTATTAAAGGAAACCAATATTGGACATGGTATTAGACAGCATTGAATTATTGGTCAATGCTTCAGTTAGCTGGTTATTTTGAAGGAGACATTGGATCCCAGTTGCCAACTGATGAAGATGTGCATTTATAGATGTAATGGAAGATATAATATGGGAGCTGCAGCCAATGTTCAAGAAGTAAAAAGTTGTCTAAGATCATGTACATGGAATAGTGCAGCACTTTATCAAACCTTCTAGCTAGTAAACTTGCAAGATTGTTAGAGACAATGTGGTTCATATTTATCAAGTGCAATACATTCATTCGGTTCAAAATTTCACTCCATATGATGGATTGTTTGACTGGACTATTACCTACTTAAACAGTTTTTCACATTTCCAGTTCAGTCTAAGTTCTTATTTTTGCATGGAGCTATATTAAGAAATGCCATAAGCACAAATGAAATGGTATTGTTTATGAACAGAACTTTGCTAATTAAAGGTTATGCCAATTTACTATCATAGGTATTAGTTGGATCGACTATAATATGGGTGCTTGGTGTGAAAAATGGTACTAATGCTGTAGAAACACACAGAAAGTTTTAATGTGAGAAGAACTTCTGATGTAGTGCTGAGACTGTTCCAGTATAAATGTAGGCAATAAATACTGCAAACCAGCCAAAGTGTTTTCATTCTTTTTTTAATCATCATAAAATCTATAAGACCTGCAACAGTTTTTATCAACATTGAACAGCTGGACATTTTGACAGCCTGTGTAGCCATTGCCATATCTAGCAATAAGACCTATAAGAACAGGGTGCATATTGTTGCTTGGGGCTCCTTCATTACAAATGTAGACTTGTCTTATCTGCACATTCTGCCATAACTGGTCATCCTGGAAATCCTTCACGGGCTAAAATACAATCCAAATAATTAGTACCATTGGACCATTCTAATTCACAATGTATTTGCAACCTTGAAAGAGAAATAACTGGGAATAAAGCTATATTTTACTTCTGACAAGTTATTTTCACATCTAAGAAAGGGCAGGTCTTTGAAGTTTGAGAGATAAGCACAAATGTTAATCCCCTCCCCATTTTTTTTAAATTTATTTTTTGTTTGTTTTTCACTTAAATCATTGAACCTGCACATCTTGGGCCATCAGTATGCAACAACCATATCAGATATCCTCCTCTGTATATGGACACCTTTCACTAATATCCATAATTAATCCACACTTTTTGTATTCTGAAAGGATAATTTATCAAATAGGCAATTTTATAATCCAAAGAGAAACATAAAAGATACATTTTTGCTTTTTTTCAACAATTGGAATGAAGTCACCTGATATGTTTTAAGGGTGGTACCTCACAATAAAAAAATTTTGATTAGTACAAACATCATGACAAAAGAGTCCATTTAGCAACAAGACAATTATGAAAGGTGGGGCTAGATTAGCACCAGCCTAGTTAAACACATTCCCACAATACCTGACATTTAGAGAAACGAAATATCTTTATTCAGCCCCACCTTTCTTTTTTTTATGTCCAAAGACAGCATAAATATCATCAAACACCAACAGGGTTATCCTATTTAACAAAAAAAGAAAATTGCTTTTATCACCTTACATAAACCCCATGCTTTTCTCAAAACCTGTGATACTTATTAGCTTGAAGTTCATGTTTCCTAGTCAGAGCGAATATGAATGTAAATGGGTAGTGTGTGAGAGAGTGACAGGAGCAAATGCAATTTTACAAAGCAAACAGTACTTTTATTTTTTACAGTAGTCAAGTTTTGCAACCTAGTTTTAATGCATTCCCACAATACATGACATTTTGAGAAATGACAAATTTTTAATCAACTCTTATTCCCCCTTTTTTATTCCCAAATAAAGCAACAATATCTTGATACACCAACAGGGTTATCCTACTTTTAGACAAAAATGGAGAAGTGCTTTTATCCACTTACATAATTCCCATACCTTTCAACAAAACCTGTGATACTTATTAGCTTAAAGTTCATAATTCCCAGTCAAGGAAATTAGATGCACTGGACAGCAATATACTGCTTACCACCAAAAACGGAAGTATAAGTGAAATTGGTCCTTTTATTCTTATCTTCTCTTTGTACAAGAATACCTTTGAGAATACTTTCATATCCTTATTTTCTTCATTTTGACTGCCCTTAATTACATGGTGGGTGTCTGGTATTTGTCATTTTGCAATAAACTCTGGTGCATTTTCTTTATTTCATTGATGTTGAGCTGACAGATTTGTGGAATAAATATACTGCAAGTATCCAAGTTGGATGTAAAAGGAAAAGATATGAATTTGGTAAAGATGTGGGAGATATTAATATTTTTTTTCATGTAAAACAATATCCTATATTGTTTTACATGGAAAAAAGAATAAAATCTCCCATGTCTTTACCAAATTCATATCTTTCAGCAAGGGAGTGATCTTGTGTAAAGCAGTAGCAATATATGCTTGAATTTTTCAAGAAATAAGCAAGAAATAAAAGTTTGCTGTAATGAACAATGCAGAAAGCGCTACCTCAGGGCTACTGATACGCGGAACCCATTTTTCAGTAAGCCACAGAAAACTGAGTAATGTTTTTTATTTCTTAACCATTTATAAGATGTCTATCAAAATAAAAAAGCCAAAGCCTAGATTACATTTGCCATGCCATGCCAGTATGGTGCTGTATACTGCCCATAAATCCCTTTCTATGCAGCATCTGGTAAGAGGCTGTGTGAAATTGTATAAAATCACATAGATTTGTGGCCTTGATGATTTTGTCAAACTAAAGCTTTTGACAAATTTGTAGGCCTACAGGCTGTAGCATTATCACAGATGGCATTGTACAATCCTCGTATGGACATTTTCTAGTGAACTTGCTGTGATCGTGATATTGATGGAACTCTGTTGACCTCTTTTACTTCTACCTTTTGTGATTGTGAAAAAGTGGGTTTCCTTACTCTGACCACATGAGTGCTTAAAATCATATTAATGCTGTACCAACAATAGTTCAATCTTTGAGGAAATTGCATGGAACTGCATATGGCAACTGCACAGAGACTGAAAGGGCTCTGTATATCCACTTTTCAATCGACAACTGACTTTTCCCCCCCATGTGAGGTAATGTCATAGAAATACTGCCCTGGCATGTAATGTTAATGTACTGGCCATAGCCCGTAGCTACTTAAGATGTAAAAAAAAAAAAATTGTACTGAAATTTGTATACAATTTCATTATATGGTGCCTGTGTCAAATGTAATCTAAGCTTAACTGATAACATGTCACTGGTGTACATGAATTGATCCCACTGTCTTGTAACTTACCAACAAATTATGTGAGGTACACTTATGGCACCCTTGCCTTCATGGTGCCTCATTCCCTCATTATTGTCCCTCCTGGCTCTTTATTACACATTATCAGGAAAAAAGTTGAATGTGCACAATGTTTGTCAAAATTGTTGCTTAGTTAATTCTGCATTTAGATTGGTCATTCCTAACTGGAATTTCAAAACTTTAAAATTTACAGATCTGTTATCTATTTCATGTGCAAGCAAATAAAGAACATCAAAAGTACTCATGTTAACTCTAAACCTGGTACAGGCTTAACATGAAACTGCCATGAATTTATGGTACAAACTTAGTCAACTATGCCTACCACAATTTTTATTCAATTTTCTTGAGAAAATGAAACTGACATAATTGATAGGTATGTGAACACTCCTCTAACTCAAAAAGAAATGGAACTTCATCATTGCAATGTTCAAAACCCAATAGTATTTCAAATAAGACCGACTCTGAATTATCTAACATCTAATGGAGTTACACATACATAACTGATCTCTGCTGATAACAAATTGAAGACACCTGCACACACAAATTAAATGTAAGGATTTTTCATTGGCCACATTTTGCATTCCTAATTTTATTTGAAAATGAATGGAGGGTTTTAAGGAAGCAACCTTCAGATGTTTCTTTATTGAGAAACAAAGCAGCAAAGCTGTCAAATGTACAGACAAAAAGCACCAAATACAAGTGCAGAAAATAGGTTGTCAATTTTGGTGCAATAAATAATGCTTATATCAAAGTCAATCAACACCAAATTTTAATCATGCACAACAGGTAACATGGACAATAAGAATATATGAGAGTTCAAATTCACATAATGAAAATATCAATATGTAAAAAATGATGACTGTGCATAAAACAATATTACATAATGCTTAATGGCATAAACACCAATGCTATTGCCTATGTGGAAATACAGAAAATGTTACTTAGACCCCATTCCCAGAGATTAGATCGATCCAACTAGATCGACCTAACTCCCTGGGGGTTCACATTAAATAGCTGTCAGCCGAGCGGACACGAAAGTTAATTACCCCCTTACAGCTTGTAGTAGGTGGGACGGACATTTAAGCCAGATTATCTGACAGTAATCTAGTGAGACTCCCCATGGGGATAGATTGATCTAAAATCTATGGGAATGCGCCCTTATACAGAGCTTCAGCTGAATGGGAGTGAAAAGTCACATCTTGAAAATGACAGTGTTTGAAAAATAAAAAAATTAAAAAAGAAAACACAAAAATATACCAATTAAGCTGCTATTCAAATTTTAATTTAGCTGTATTAACATGATATGAATAACCCCATTGAGTTTGAGGATAATAAGGAACTGTTATTTCCATGGCGACGACAGACTCAGGTGACAGCTAAATGTACAGACACGTGTCTGAACATAAAAAAATTAAAAAAGCAGAAATGTGCTGAGCTGGCAACTCTGCATGAGATCACCTTTCTCATTTTTAATCTGTAATGTTTACCTCAGATTAATCCGACATCCTGGGGTGAAGTTACAAACATAAAAGGTATCAAATCCAGGAGAAGCACACCTAAGATAAGTCATAAGTATGATGATATTTGATACTTTGGACAAGAATCAAAACACATAAATCATTTAGCCTAAACAGAATAAAAATACATAATAACACTATTGAAAAACAAGAAAAGTTGTAAACCATCATATAGATGTTTTGGGCAGGAATACTTTGAGAATCTGCAGCCTATCTTTGAAACTGATTGTATAAGTATTGTTAACTAATATTTTGGTTCGATGCTAGGACTTTCCAACACATTTGACTTTATCACTATAAGATTCCACATTATTCTGCACCACTCCATTTACTTCCACTGCCATCCCTTCCTCACTTCTTCCTTTCATGTCATGTGACTTAACAGTGGAGTCCCAGCCACAGGTGTAGAGAAATTCCGTTGTCTGGCACCATGACACACCACGAACAAAGTCAGTATGAGAGGTATCACGATAACTGGAAAAAGATGAAGAAAAAATTAATGAAGCCTTATTTTCAACTCTCTGCTTTTGGTACATATGACCACCAAAAATTACAGTTTCCATATCAAAATGCCATATAGTATTATATAATATACCATACATCCTGTCCTAGCTAATAATATCAATAACAACAACAATAAGGTTTATCACATGCTTTTTTTCTTGATCAGAGATATTCAATGGGTGTATCCTATGAGTCAATAAGGGATCAATGGTCTGAGGGTTCACTTGTCCATAGGCTTATTAGTATAAATCTTTAGACTACTGAGATACGCTTTACATCAACTAAAACAAAACTTTCAGCATTATACAATATTATACAAAAAGGGGTATGGAATTAAACTTAATCAGAAAAACATAATTACCCAAAAACAAGAATTACATTTCTCCTAGTTACAGATACTTAGATTTGTTGCATGTTCACCAAATTGTGAGGAAGCACTTCATAATCACATAATGGCCGTCACTTGGGAAAAGCATGATGGTTGGAAATGAACTACATAGACACCTTTTAATGAAGTGAGGAAATTATTCTATTGTCGTATCTTGTCAAATTGCCATGAACTTATCAGCTGACAGACAACGAAACCCGATCCTAGCTGACAGAAGAGACTACCCATGGGAGTCGTTAGCACAGTGGTTCTTAACATTTAGGTTTGTTACTGGAGAGAGGAAAAAAGTCATCTGTCTGTGTGACAAAAAGAAAGTTGTGATTTATTGTGAAACAAGGGAAATTTGACCATGATTGAGGAAGGGATTTTCTGCAGTGGGTAGAATTTTAAACATCAGAATATCTAGAGAATTACGATTGGCATCTGACAAATTTAATAACACAGGAAAGGGTTATTCAACAGGCATTTATAGTTGAGCCACACAGGTCTTTAAAATATTATCTGTACTATATATTATCTATTACTATTTGTCTGTTTGATGTTTTTCAATAAAGCATTAGAAAAATATAACTAAATATACTCCACATTACAAATTTAACAAGCTTTCTCTTGTTTGAGACCATTAAAATCTCTGTCTGCATTACACTAAGGTGATCATCTGAGATATCTTGAAGTCTCACAAATTAGCATAAAATAAAGCAAGATTTGGAGAGAACCCTATGGGAAATTTAATTGTTTTTGCATAAATTATCAATTTTCTTCACTGATGTGTGTTGGGGCGGTAGGCCACATGAGATCTCCCTCTCTTGCAACTGTCAATGTTTATAGGTATGGACACGACTTCAAAAAATAAATAAATAAATAAATAAATAAATAAATAAATAAAATAATAATAATAAAATTAAATAAATACATACATAAATAAATAAATAAAAACTAAAACTGTACTTTAGTTCTAAAAATCATCTTTAAGTTTGAGAACAATAAATGAGTTTTTCTTTAATGATGTTAACAAGAAAAGTGCATGACAATGTCACACAGGTGATGGCTGAATATCCAAAGAGCGTCTTTCCATTAAAAGTAGCCTGCAGAAATTAAGATGGAAACCCTAGAAAACGCATGAATGCAAAGTTCATTTTTTTTGCTCATGTGTAGGCAACAAAACCATTGGTGCACAAGTTCTTATCTCATCATTACCAGGAAACAAATCAAGACTCATGAAAGGGAATTTAGACTGACGTGGAACTGTAATCTTTCAGTGTGTGATGCCAATGTAATGAAGTTATTAACACTAAACCATCATTTCAGAGGGGGTAATAGGGGGTTTCTTCCAAAAATATTACACTGCAATTTCTACCATCCTCTTGTATCTGTCATGTATCTGAAAAGTGGAATGAATAGCCACTTAATATTCAATTATAGATACTAAAAAGTTTGTCTTCATAAAATAAATAAACAATTATTTAAAACAACATCAAGTAACTGTCTGATATTCCTGATTGCCCAATCTGATACTAACACAGAACTTAACAGAACCTAGCCACTTCCAAGACATGATGCATGGACCATACCTTCAAAATACACAAAAAGCAAATTCATGAGAATGAACATTGCAAAATTTCCATAGTGTTCTATTGCACATTCAGGGAGTGCACAAAAGAACTAGGTGTTCAATTTTATTTTTCAATTACAGCTTCCACCCAGTAATTTCGCACAGAAAATTAATCCATATCTTGCACAATGTACATATGATACCAAGAATGATGTTATGAATGCATGTCACCATTTGCACATGGCACAATCATAGCAAGTCATTAGTAATCTTAATCAAAAAAAGATCATGCCAGATGGAATAATTACAGAAAATGTGGTTTCTCTATTCAATGAAGGATGTGATATTATGTAAAAGATTTTGGTACATGCATCTCAGCAGACAAGTTAGTAAAGGCATTAATAACACTGCCAATGATATTTGGTAATATGTAAGAATTAAAACAGAAATAGAAGCAAAAATATGACTAAGCAATTTCAAAGAGGAAATGATTTTTACAATTTTACAAGATGTGTTAACTCATGCTTAAATGTCACATGATAAACAGGTGCAATCTAGGTTTTCTCCCAGATTGCTTTGGTCAATTTCCATAGGATTTTGAAAGATCTATAAGGATGTTATGGAAAAATATAAATGGTAGAAAGGGCTTTATTATGTGAAAGATAAATTAGTAATGATAATAGTATATCTTAACTGTCCATGAAAAAGAGATCTACTCATGCTTAACTTTAATTGAATGATGCCAATGGAATAATTAGAATGTTCTTATGAGAAGTTGGGCATTTCTATGTAAGTACATAAAGTGATGCATGATTTGTTTAATAAAAAAAATTATATTATCTCATTCCATTCATTTTGTTAATTCTATATTCTTGCCATGATCAAACTTTATTTTAATGGTTTCTTTAAAATCTGTTATTTCTAAACATAATTTAACTCTCTGGATATATTGTTCTTGGTAAACATCTGACACAAAATAATCACATAATTCACACATATTAATATAACATCAATTCATTTCATTAACTGCTCACAGAAGGAAAAACTGTGGTTTCATTTCCTGTGAGTTATCTACTAATTTCCCTTTTAACTTGCTCTATAATGAACTACCATAAATTCACAAATTTATGAAGATGTCAAAATCTGCATGGAAACAATTAATATGCCTAACCAAACATAAAGAAGTCTGGTATGCAAACTTATTTTACAACATGTCTGATCAGATATGAGGAAATAAATACATAAATTTAAACAAAAAGGAACTTATTATTAGAAAAAAGTTGGAGCAGTTCAAATATATAGTATTTGCTCAAACAAATTCCACAGCAAAACTATGAATTGGTCAATAAGCTATAGCTATCTCTCCAAGATCTACCCAGATATTATGATTGGCAGATAATGCACACACTGCAAATGACAAAAAGTGCACTAACATTTGTTTAATAACATATAGCCAAGTAACATGAGTGTTTTACAAAAATAAGTAGAATAAGAAAAATACAAACAATGGGTTAGTAAGTCTTCATGATCAGAGCTTATAAAATCCTTAAAAACAAATTTTGTATTTTAATGCAATCATTTAAACACTGCAATTCTACAAATTTCACTTAATTTGAGAAAAGAGACAATAGCAGAATTTTAAGATAAATCACACAGAAATGTAGCAGCATAGAAATATCTCTCTGCAAATTTTTTTCAAAAATAAGTTAATTGTGATTATGAATACATTTCTCATTGACAAGATACAACAATATACATCTTTGAATCTGTCAGCCTTTTTTTCATGAACATTACTTTTAGTTGAGTGGGGTTAATTAGGTGTTGTTTGATCACTTTGGCAACTTATGTATAATTCAAAACTAAGAATGATTTCATCTTGTTGCAGGACTCTTAACTTAATCATCTCATGAGGCATATCAGTGTGGAGTCTAGACATAGACATCACATACTGATCCAAGATAGCTCATAATCTTCCCGTTTTTCCATTCCCATCACGACTTATCTTTTTACTTCAGTATGTAGATTCTGCTGTGTGATTGGTAAAATCCTATCATATATACCCTACATATGCACATTTCAGTAATTAATCCATGCTTTAGTTTTTCATTATGCAAAATTCATTTTCAGATCTTGCACAAATCTTCAATTGTCATTGGTTGATGCAAAATTCACAGAGATTGTATCTGGACCAATCAGGTCACCAAACAGCATTTCTATAATTGAGATCAATTGAGTCAGTGACATTCTCCCCACTGTCACAATCTTCAGTTTAAATGGTGTGGCACTAGCCTTCAAGAACAGAGTGCCTTGGAAAGTGCTGCCTGGTCTGAGCTAGTTCCTGCCAAAAAGCAAGCTGAGGACTGATCATAACATACAAGGTAAGGAGCCACTGCTCAAATACATCACCAAACTTCTCTTTTAGCTCTGTTAAAATTAAGAACCTTTTATTTACCTTATCACCAAAATGGAAATCTTAAAATATACACAACTTTCTGAATATTTGAAGAATTTAGAAAAAACAGGAGATGGGTAAGTTATGTTTTTTTCTGTGCCATTTATTTATTTTTTTTTTGTCAAAAATTTGACACTGTTATTTTTGTATTGATTATGTATAGCACAGAAGGGTATTGAGTAAAACTTAATAAGTGACTGGATAAAGATCTGATCATCCTTATCATCCAGCCTAGAACTTCCAAATTCACTTTATAACTCATCTGTTTTCAACCTGATCTTTTCCTGATAATAAAATCTTCTTGAAAAATATCACGTCCAGCTTCTCTCAGCTAACAGTTGAATTAAGATATATATTCATGACATATCTTAACACTAAATTAAGCTGAAACAGGGACAAAGAAAGCAACCATTAAACTGCATTACTTATTTGAAGTACCTCTCAAATGCACTTTTAGATCCTAAGCTCCCAAAATGACCTAAAGCAAAGAACTACTAGGCTACTTTTTAGATCTGTTTAATCACTAAAATCAAAATAGAGCTTTCTTAGCATATTCATCACCAGAATCTGATATAAATGAAATAACTCATCTGAAAAATATGTATTTTATCTATCACATGTTGCCAGTATCTTATAGCAAAGATCAAAGAAATCTGTAGCACGCAATGTAAACTCCTGATGAAGGATTCATCTCCATATTTCCCCAAGGTAGCACAGGTGATACATCAGCCATGTTTATTTAACCCTTTGCTTACATTAACTTCAATTACAGTGTTCCTCCTTTTGATGAATCTATCATATAATTCTTTTAATGAACAGTACTAAACCTCCTGGCAAATACCCATCTTTCTAAAAGTGATAATTTTTGTTTTACACCAAGGAACTTTCTACAGCCAATTGCAGTGCCATCCATTTTTATTTCCCTACAATACCAGTCAATGGCCTTGCTTAAAAACAATCTTTGAGAGAAGTGATCAGCACACTTATTCCCTAGCAAAATTACAGGATGATTGAACTGTGTCTACTTCTAAAAGTTAAAACTAGACCATTTTTATTTAAATCATTCTGAAAGTGGCTGCAGTGCTAAACATATACCAGTACCAGCCTTATTTAATTCACACATATATATATATATATATATATATATATATATATATATATATATATAAATAGCATGAATATTTTTTCAATTAAAAAAAAAAAACATTTCCAAGAGACTATCAACTGCACTAACATCTTTTAAATCAAAAACCCATTTCTAACATTTTTAGAAAATCTGCAGGCACAAGATCAACCATAATGGTCACATGCATGTGCATACAAAATCACAATTTATCTCTATAAAGCCACAAGGTGTTTATAGAACTGGGAATTAAACATAGGGGAAAAAATCAAGATTGTGCAGGGGCAAATCAGTTCAGCAGGAAAGTTTTCTTATGCTCAAGTGGGAAGTCTGCCTTAGGAGAGATAAAAATACATTGTATTAGAGCTTTTTACTGAAATGGAGCTATTGCCACCTGAGATTACAAAACTCCAGTTCAAGCTGACAAATGTGCAGACATCTTAGCTTAAATATTGAGAAATGTTCACTGTATAACTACACTTGTAAATAAAGCCCTTTGTATGATATTTTTCAGCTTTGATAAAAAGTTCTAACACACACCTTTTTATGCTCATAAGTGGCCTGCATTTTAGTTTTAGGTATGCATGTAATCTAACCATGCCCAGTTTCAAACTTACCCTGCATTGAGGGCCTACAAGCAACCCTAACAAGATTTATCTTGATCCAAGATACAATTTGAATGATACAGTATATATATATATATATATATATATATATATATATATATATATATATATATATATATATCCACAATACTGGGTAACAACATTTGGACATGGGCATCAAAATTTCAATATGGCGTCGATCTTGTGAGCACGCTTTCCGCTTAGAATATTTATTTTGCTTTATATTTATAAATTTTGGAAAAGGTAACATCAAACACATACAAAAATTATCAGGAAAGAGTACACTAAGGCTTCATTCACATGCAATGTCTATTTTCTAAATTCTATTTTCTATTCGCAGTATGTCTTATGATAACGGTCTGTGCCCTGAATATCCCGCGGTGTAGCGCGAGCCAGTTACTTATACAAAGCTGTAATTAATTCTCGGCTGTGCTCGGAGGAGATTCTGATACCTTGACGCATGCGCAGTAGGAAGTTAGCGAGTTAATGGCGACCGCAATTGCTTTGAACTTGGACCTAAATAGGAAAGGTCTCTTATTATGTCCATGCTTTGAAAAATGTGTTTGTCGATTTTGTGCAACAACAAGACGAAGAAGATGAAGAAGCTATACACACGACAGATACGAGTGCAACCGTCATGATCCAATGGCAAGCGTATCAGAACCTCCTCTGAGCACAGCCGAGAATTAATTACAGAAAATAGACTTTCCATGTGAATGAAGCCTTAACTTCACAAAGTTGGGAATGCACGCTGTGATCCTGAATTGGCGGTCAAACAGCGATGACATTAAATCGTCTCTCATGTGCATGCTTTCAACTTTAAATATGCATCATATTTTGCTTTATATTCATAAATTTTGAAATATGTAATATGAAACACATGTAAAAATTATCAGGAAAGAGTACACTGAACTTCACAGTGTTGGGAAAGCGCACTGTGATCCTGATTTGGCGATTAAACAGCGATGACATGAAATCGTTTTTCACGAGTTACATCAGAGAGGCAATACCACCTGCGGATATTGTACCACCAGCTGGAGTAAGCACATTTGTATGGAAAACAAAAAAAGAGGGCACAGCCTCCAGTGTTGTGTTTGACAAGCTCTACAAAATGCAGTTAAGTTCCCAGAGAGTTCCAAATTTCTTTATTGAAAATTACAATTTATAACAAAATCATGGAGAAAAGTAAGAGGTCAAATCCAAATCTGTAAAGTGCGGTTCATGGCAAAAAAAAAAAAAAAAAGGTCAAAGGTCAAATTCAAGGTCACAGGAAGACTGTCAATATATGAATTCCTATTCAAGTTCAGCAGTAACTATGGGAGTATCCCTGCCAGTTTTGAAGATATAAGGGGCAGAAAATTTGCGAAGTTCCATACGTGGTGAAAAGTAGGTCAATTTCAATTTCAAGGTCACAGTTACATTGCCAGTAAATGAGTTCCTATTTAAGTGCAATAGTAGCTATGGGCGTATCTCTGCCATATTTGGAGATATAAGGGATGGAAAACTTGCAATGTTCAGTTCATAGTGAAAAGGGGGTCAAATTTCAATTTAAAGGTCATAGTTAGATTGCCAGTACATGACTTCCCATATTCAAGTTCAATAGTAACTATGGGTGTGTCTCTGCTAATTTTTTAGTATTTCACATTTTATTTTCACCACTGAATATTGCAATGTTGTACTTTTTTAGTATTTCACATTTTATTTTCACCACTGAATATTGCAATGTTGTACTTTTGATATAGGGCAAATGGTAAACCTTATGAAAAAACAACAACAACATTTTTTTGCAATAATTTCTATTTTTACAAAATCTTGGCCCGTTTGAAATAAAGCTCAAAGGGCAAATCCAGTCAACCATCTATAGTAAGTTTTCACATAATTCCTTCGGTTTGGGAAATATTAAGCATTAAAGTTTGCAAATTTTGGACAAGGGTGCACTGTGATGATGGCCACACCTAGACCAGTGCACCAACAGAGCCCTAATTTACGTGGAACGAGGTGAGTTTATGTGTGACCTAAATCCAAGAGATGGGTACTCAGGCCCTTGTAGTCTAGGAAAAGTAGTGGTAACGGTGAAATGGCAGCCGATATGGCAAATACGGCGAACGAGATGGAAGTAACTCGCTCGTGCTGCCAGTAATTACGCCGCGGGGTATCCAGGGCACAGACCGTGATAATAAGATACCGAAAATAGATTTTTAGATTTTTAGAAAATAGATTTTCCATGTGAACGGAGCCTAAGTCTCATTTAATGTTCATGTGACAGAGTCATAATGTCATCAATGAAAGTTTCCACTATTTATGCTAGGTTCCTGGGCTGAACATGAACAGGGAAATGAAACAGACACGTTAGTTTTGGTTTTGCTGTCATGCGTGTCTGAAAGAAATGAAACAGGATTGGGTCATAACATCTGTGATTACAACCTCAGATGACAGGATTTCCTTACACGTTGTTTTTATGAAAAGTGGAGTGTATTTCTGGTATTTAAATCCCAAAAGTGAACAATATATATTGTTCATGTGTATGGGAGATCATCATTTTTTGTACTGAAGTGAAAAACGGAAATGATGGTAACGCAAAACCCTGAGAGGAATATATGGTGTAGGGCATTGGATAATGTCATCCTCTGAGAAAGTTTATCAAATTATTTAAAACTAGACCGAGGTCTATCAAGTACTTGTACAGAGCTAACTAGTGATCAGTAACCATTCTTATTATACCTAATATTATGTGTTTATAGACTTGCCTGCCCTTTGAAAATGTGGAAAACATTTACCAATGGGTTAAACAACTTGGGTGCACATTTTATTCCATTCACTACCTACAGTATATCAATCACCATCATCTATTTTCAGACATAAATTTGATGAGATCATCTTTAATGTCACCTAAGTTCCTTTCTTGAAATTGCATCCTGAAATACAATTTAGTCATGGTAACATTGTTTGAAAATATCGAAAATGTTTTTTTTTTTTCATTGATTCTTTAAAAAATTGTTTAAAAACTTGATTTGATTTTCCTATCATTTTGCTTTGGGCCTTAGGGAAATTACATTTCTTGGCTCGGTAAAACATTTTGATAGTTAACGAAAACAGTGTCCCAGAAATCCATTTTATGTGTGCTGAAAGGCATTCCTTTCAATTACCCACTTTTTCTTAATACCATAAATCTGGTTTTGTAAATAGCACAAATTGGCAGATATATGCAATTGACCAATCTGTCTTAAAGTCATCTCAAATCATAAAAACTGCATGTAAAAGACATCAAAAACAGACTATATTCGTTTAACATGTGACTTGGTCAATCAATATTTCCTTAAATATGACAAGGGTTGTCTATTGTCAGTTTACGTGAAATCATCTACTAATCTACAAATCTGAGTGCATTTCTAGAAATCTGTAGAGCAAGATCAACAGTGGGTATCAAGGGCAATCTACCTTGGACTGTTCATATTACTTTCTTCCCCAGCAATATACCCGAGGCCTGTTTCACCAAAGATCTTTGAATACGTACCAAAATTTGGTCAACTCTGACTGGAGTTAAATCAAAATTAACACACTCACATGGAATACTTAAGTTTTGATTGGCAAATTGAGATTGTTTGTATAATTCCAACAAAAAGAAGATCAAAAGGAAAACAAAAGCAACCTAATGCCGACTTGCATGAGTGACCCCTCTATAAAGCCAGTCAATGTACAGCATAATCTTCCCTATGACATAGCCTTCCAAAATCAATAAGTTCTTGAAAATGAGCAAAATCAATTTTAAGGCAAATTAAAACAGATGTAACATGCAAGAATACATTATGCTTAACAACAAAGTCAGCACCAAATTTTAATTATGCTCAACACGTTGGGTATAATATGCTGAAAAAAAGAAAAAATGGCCCGATCATGCTGATTTTCAAACTCTTCTCATATTTTATGAATATTCACTTATCGTGTTATCATTGAAAGTGCATGGCGAGAGTAATGACAACAGGTGGTGTCAAATTTCAGTTTCTCTTACTCTAAATGAAAATCATAGCAATTTTTTGCATTTTAAGTATCAAGGTGGAGTGTTCTTTTACCATTTATGCAACAGTTTTTTTTTCTGTTGTAAACATGACATTTTCAAATGATATAATGCTGATTGTAAATCTTGCTATGTTTTGATACAAAACACTTGACCCCTTCTCCTTTAAACAAATGAAATGTCTCTAAATCCTCAGTGGCTTTACTTTGAACTTCTCCAGATCCTTGTTAAGTTTTATCTCACACCCCTGAGCCTTGAGGGAAATCTGAGAGGTCTGTTATTTGAATAAAGTCAATTGTGCATGGGCTTATGGAATATCAATAGAAATCTTGGCAGTCTGAATCATGCGTCAACCATAAAATCAATGATGGCTTATTAGGCTGATGTTTATAGTTTTCATAGCATTTTACAACATTACTTTGGCAATTAATGTTTAAAAGTTGCCAAATATAACTTTAAAGTGGAAGAGTATAGACCCATTTTGAAGGTAAAAGGGTATTAGACTAGCCCAAGATGCACAGTTCATCGATATAATGCTAAATATATAGAAGCAGAAGGGCATTTTGATTTAAAAAAAAAAAAAAAAAAAAAAAAAAACAGGTATTAGTCACCTATTCAATCAAATATATATCAATTAAGTATACCTGAACTTCTTGAACCCCTCTGAAAATTGTTGGAAACAAATTGCCAGAAACATGGAATTAACTTCCTTATCCCCTTAATTTCTACCATTTTTGAAAATTTCATACAAAATCTTAAGATAAACAAGACAGCAAAGCTGTCAAATGTACAGAAAAAAAGCAGGAAATAACAAAAAAGGCTACTGTCAATTCTGATGCAAAAGTACATTATGTTAAACTGCAAATTCAACATCAAATTTTAATTATGCTCAACAGGTAATACCAATGTAAGTAAAATGTGAAGCATAAGGCTTCAGGCCCATGGGAGTTCAAGTTCACATTTTGAAAATGTATAACTTCCAGAAAAAGAAGTCAATTAGACTGCTTTTCCAACTCAGGCTGCATTTTAGTCCTGTATTTCTTTTTTGAACGTTTGGCAATCATAAGTAACATGGTTTTCCCATAATGGTCATCATGGCAGCAGCACCCAAAATGATGCAATATTACATAATGGTTAACAGCATAATGACAATCAATTTTCAATAATAAAATATACGTATCATGGATTTTCAGAAAATGTGACTAGCATGGGTCTTCAAGCCTGTGGAACTTCAAAGTCACACCTTGAAAATGCCAATATGTGAAAAATTAAATTTTCACAAACAAACTGTTTAACTGGCAAAAATAATTTCCAAACAGATTGCATTGCCCACTGAAGCTGTATTTTAGTCCCATGTTTCTTTCCTGTAAGTTTGAAACAGTAAGTGACATGGTTTTTCTTAAATGGTCATCATGGGAGCAGTGCCCAAAATAGGGGTTTCTTCAAATTTTGATGCAATATTACATAACGTTTAACAGCATAATGACCATCAATTTTTCATAATAAAATATTAGTATCATGGATGTTCAGAAAATGTGACTAGCAAAGGTCTTCAGGCCCATGGAACTTCAAAGTCACAACATGAAAATGCCAAAATGTAAACAAGACAGCACTGTTCTGAAATGTTTTTTTCCCCCATTTTTAACAATTTTTAACATAAAACAAAATTAACAGTTTACTGCCATTTTTATATGATCAACTAAGAAAATTGATGAGATGGGAAAAATATCAATAGAGCAGTGTTAAATGTCCAATTTCTTCCATTCTGAGATTCTGAACATAGTGAATGATTGAATCTGACAAACTGCAATGATATGAGTTTATTTCCATTTTTGAAACTTTATTACACAATACACGATAACAAGTTTACCATCATTTTTACAAAATCAACTAACAATGTTGTAAAGATGCAGGAAATGTCAAACAAACACTTTTACGTATCTTATTAATTAAATAATGAAACTGTTAACATGCCTAAGAATTGAATCTGAGGAAATGTGAAAAAACAGCATAACTTCTAAAATAATGGCCCAATTATGCTGATTTTGAACTCATCCTGCGTTTTAGCAGGATTGACCACTCCTGTGAGTTTAATGACAATTGGCCTATCTGTTTTTCTTATATTGTGGTTACAGTGTTGCATATATGCTGAAAAGTGAAAAAAAAGCATAACTACTAAAATAGTAGCCCGATAATGCAGATTTTCGAACTTGACCTGCGTTTTAGTAAGATCGATTACTCCTGTGAGTTTCATGACAACAGGCCTATCGGTTTTCCTTGAAATGTGGTTACAGTGTTGCATATATGCTGAAAAGTGAAAAAACAACATAATTTCTACAATAATGGCCCGATCGTGCTGATTTTCGAACTTGACCTGCGTTTTATGAATATTCATCAGCTCTGTAAATATAAAGCCAAAAAGTAAAACTGCCTTCCACTTATCGTGTTTACAAGGAAAGTGCACGGCGACGGCGACGACAGACGCAGGTGATGGCAATATGTACAGACACATCTGGGACACAAAGGGGATAATTAAGCTGAGAGCATGGAGTCTGGTCAAATGGAGCCGAGATTTAATTACTGTGCTCCTTGTCGGGTATCGGCCCGATCTGATGTTAACTTAACGCAATACTAACCGCCGCCGATCGATTACGATCGCATATCCAAGGTTCGAGGTCTGAATATACGCAAGTAAACGCGTGAAAGAACGAACTCAAGTCCCGTGCAAAGTTTCTAACTATCAAAAATATTTAATTCTGATGTATAACATGTATTACAATTGTCGTGTCTCATTGAGGTCTCACATCAATTCTCTCGAATAACGTTACCCACCTAGCTTACATGCAGGTATACAAGTAATATGATTAAATTAAATTACCGGTCGCTCCTCGACCGTCTGAACCAAACTTAATTGAATTAGAGGTCACTTGGCCACCTCCACATCCTTCTAGGCAGTGACTGATCAAACTGGCTTCGATTAAACAATGACAATAAACTTCATGAACAAGATTCTGCCTACACTCTTACGAAAGTTCTAAAACTACATTAAGACATTTAGGGGTCCCTGACACCCTGTAAGGATGACGTGTGGGGAGGCATGTGAGAGGCGGAAAGACCATTGTAGGATTAAGCGGTCTTTCTTTCATGTAGGGTCTGCCATATTTGAGCCTTGGACCATTCTATTCTGAATGGCCCCTAACTTCATGCTCCAGATGCTCAACTTGCATTAAGTAACATAGACAGAGATGTACACTACTCAGGACCTAGGTGTGGAATCACCCCCACTGACAAATACAAAGGGTGCGTCTGGCAAGGAACGAGTTCTTTTAAATTGCTCCAAATATCACAGGTTCCTTTTCAAAATTTTTATAACAGACTACTAGGGCACACTATACAGTACCATGTGAGTAGCTAGTACCATGTGTGAATCTGAATGCACTTTAAACTGCTGAAGAGATTACTTCAGGGCCCATGCACTTCATGTTTTACAGAGGTTTATAGACACCCAAGTTAATGCTTGAACTTTGTTCTATGATCATTAACACATCATGTGATGATCAATAATTTAAACTTCCACTGGGGACTACTGAATCACACTATATTTAGAGACAATAAACTTTTTGCATTCCCAAATGTGAGCACCAATATGTACAGCATCGTAATATAGATAGCATGACCAGCCCTGACACCACAAACACAAGATAATGTATTTCCCATGACAAGGCACTAATCTATATAACTTATCTCTTTCAGGAGGTAAATATCCTGTAAGTTGAAGGACTCTGGTCGGACTTTAACAAAAGTCACAAAGAGGAACCTCTGCCAGATTTTTCATCAATTGGGAACAGCCTAACTTTGAGAGAACATGCTGGCTGGCTATAGCGGGAATTAATCTTACTACAAATTTTTACTTGGATTCATCTTGCAACCAATGACTGCCCAGTCACTAATTAGGATTAAATATATATACCTGTAGCACTAATGATATATATCCCTCAATGAACTTTACAAGGTGAGGCAATTTCTCAGAATTCAACCCATTTGTGCTGACAAGGTGAACTAGAATTACTGGGTTTGTTCAAGAGTGAGCATTCATTAGTACCTGTCAAGAAATATTTACGGGCGGAGCACCTGGCATCTTGTAGAGCTGAGCAGCCAAGGACTTGTAAACTTTGTTACACTGGAGATTCATAGGCAGAGAAAGGGAGAGATTCTAAACATTATTTCATAGTAGATAAACCAGCTGTAAAGTAGATAACAAACCTTGTCATCTTTAATTCTTACTGATCTCATCTTGTATATTATCAACTCCAGTCATCCAAATAAGTGAAGTTTAAGGACCAGAAGAATTGATGTATTTTGACAAGATTACACTGGGTTTAACAGATCTGCAAGAGGAAACTGCTTTTTCCAAGAAACTTTAATGATCCTAGCAGCAATTATAATTCACATCAGACCAGATCCATTTCTCATCCAAGTCTCTGTGGAAATGACATCTTCTGCGCCTTCTCTCAGAGGATTTACTGTCTAATTCACAGCTTCCTTCAGGTATCACAGGGTATAATCTAGTTGCAGTATTACCCTCAGTACTGTTATATCATCCATATCTAGTGCAATAACACTGTTATCAGTTTAGAAGTTTGGAACAGTGTTTCCAGTTTAATAACAACAAGTTGCATTGCAGAGAAGTGGCACTAAAAAGCAAAAACAACTGAGATGACAACCCAAATGATGTATGATGAAAATGACACAATAATCAGCAGCAACACAACAGTTGCAACAAACAGTGTGACATACAGCGAGTATAAAAATTTCTACGAGAATGCTAAATTTGCGTCAACAGTTATCTGTTTTCCCATAGTATGTGCAGTAGGGATTGTTGGCAACATTCTCATTTTGTTTATTTTGCCAAGAAGGTGCATGAGATCTTCTAACACCTGTTACCTTATTGGCATAGCAGCAGCAGACCTGGTTCTCTTGGTTGTTCAAGTACCGCATCTTATTGGAGGAATAGCCTCTGTCAAGGAGGACAGAGGTTTCATTACTTTTAACTCATATTATCAGCTAGCAAGGTAAGTTTAAAATTGCTTCTTTTGTCAAAAATGAATGAAAAACACCTAAAATGAACCTGGTTTAAAGTGTCATCAAAGTTGCAAATCAATAAGGACTAAACCCTTAATTGTAAATTAATACCAAACACTTGATTTACAGTTGTGCACACAAAATTTAAGCAATATGGAGTTAAAGAAATAATTTCATTTCCATTGCCATAAAAAACTGAAAGTGAATCTGGTTGTACAAATTTGGAAAAAGACCTGTGATTACCAATTTTCTCCTGATCCTTCCCATCATTTACCAAACAAACAACTGTGCATATCAATGTTTGTCTTCTTCAGTGTTAACATTATATTTACTCTGTATCATAGATACTGTGCATAGGTCATTCTGTAGTGTCACATGTGACATGAATCCCGTCTCTAAAGAGAGGACAATGACACAGAATAACAGTGCAACTAAAGCAAACCATGAATATCTTTTAATTAATCTAACCTGAACTAACATACCTTCTGTAAATCTTTGAAGCAAGCCACTTACCAAAATAATTTTCATTATCTTACAAAATGATGTTTAATTTTGTTACTTTTTTTACGTGTGGGCTAAAATCTATTTGACAACTGTGTCCTCATGTTGAGAAAATATGAACAGAAAATGTCATAAATTTGGCAAAAGGGGTTTTATTTTTAACACCTTTTTGCAATCATATTGGATATAAAAACGGACATAAACAGGATGTTGACTGGTGTTACAGAAATCTTATCTCCTCAAAATACTTGGAGATAAACAATGTAAATAGCTTATATTATAACATTATAAAACTCATTCTCTACCATTCTTTTAAAGTAATGATAAATTTAATTTTAGATTTGGGTTTTAAACATAAGATAAGGTTAACTTAAAGAACATTTCAAGTTTTAAGTTTGATTGCACCCATCTATTATGTAGTCCCTCAATAAAGGGTCACCTCATTTCATTTACATATATGATATTCTCTACTGTGAATCAAAAAATAATTTTATAGAAAATTAGGCAATTAAAGACAGATGACCTGTTACTAGTTATTTTTTCATTCACTCCCTAGTTTTTTCATTTATGTGAAAAATGTATAAAATATATTTGATTTTTGGCTTTGCAAAAAAAAAGTTGAGCATATTACTGCGAGTAATTGCCTTCCCTCTTTTCACCTCTCATTATTCTTAACACGCCCTTCAGTTATTAGCTGCTACGTAATTGTATAATGGACTGAAACAGTTCTGGTTGAATCCCACTGCTAATATTCATGGTTTCCTGATGGTTTATCTGTAATGCAATAACCAGAGACAGGATGCAACATCCCTACAGCCTTATCTAACGGACACTTTTACTGTGCTTTACAACGAAAAAAAAAAAATATTATAAAATAAAATAAAGTGAAATATAAGGATATATCAGTAAAATCAGACAACTACTGCTTTTGTTTAATCATACTCATTGTCATTAAAAAAAACAGAGACTAAATTTGAATGTAAAAATGGATTTATTAACCATTGGTAAGCATGGGAAAATTGTTGTTTACCCCAGGAGAATTCTTTTTTTGGTCAAAATGAACAGTTGTTATCCCTTTAAGTTAAAACCCATTGTATAATCAGATAAAGATGTCCTGTCTTGCACTTTCAGATATGGGATCTCTAACATGTGCATCACATGCACAGGCTGGTTGACCATAGCTGTGGCGGTAGAAAGATTCATTGTCATTAAACGGCCACTGAATGTGGGGCAGATCTGCACAGTACCAAGAGCACGGTGGATAACAGCAGGGATTTTTCTAGTTTCAAGTGCTCTGTACATAACAAACTTTTTCGAATTCACACCAAACTCAGCAGCACCGAATGGGCCACTCATGTTGATGACCACCCTGGGCAAAGATGATACTTATAATCAATATATATTTTACATGGATACTCTGGTAGCTGCTTTTATCCCTTTCATTTTGCTCTTCATCTTCAATGCATTACTCATCTACCACCTGATGAGGCACAGGCATGTCCGCAGGTCTCTTTCCTGGCAGTACAAAGTTCAAATGGCCAAACGCAAAAAAGATAAAGACACCCAACATGTTACTCTGGTTGTAATAGCAATCATTGCCATGTTTTTACTCTCTCGGTCACTGGCAATTTACTTAAATATCTTATGTCTTGTCTATGGCAGAACGTATGCTTTTGATACTGGACCACAGCATCATTTAAACATGGGCCTTAAATACATCAGTAATTTGCTGGTTAATACAAATGCCAGTGTGAATTTTATGCTTTACAGCATTATAAGTAGTAAATTTCAAAGAATATTTTTGGAATCTTGTGCATGTGAGAAAAAGAAAAGAGGTTATACATACACCTTTACTGAGAATCCAATTTCCTCAGTCTAAAACAGTTTTTAGTGCTGCATAAGTGATTTATAGTATCAATTCACAAACCATAACTTAAATGTAAATTAAGTCTTTTTCTGAAAGAAAGAATAAACAACAAAACTAATCTCTTGCTCTGAATTAGCAAACTGAAATTTGGCTCAGGAAATTTCTTTCGCATCATCAAGTTTTAAAACTTTTCAACAACAAATAGCAACATTAGATGAAAACTACAGATGTATTTGTTATAAAGTCTTCTAATCATAAAAAACAGACATTTTGATAATATTTAATGTATTTTAATATTCACAATACTTAAAACTCTGTGTAAGTTAATATAACTAGCTGAAACAGTTAAGCTTGTCATTAGATGTGGTTGTGTCTAGTTATTCATTATATTAAAAACCTCCATGTTGTGATGTCAAGGTTTTTCTAAATATCCACCTGGAAGAAGTCCTAGAAATTTTAAACAATTTCAAATTCAATATGGCAACTTATTCCAGATGTTGTTGCATAGAAAAAGTGCTTTCCTCATTGTTTGTGCATGACTTATAATCATTTATTAAGGTGCCTATGATCAGATATTTTTCATCCATAATGTAAAATTAATTGCTCTGATATCTGTGTACTTAGAGATAATGGAGTCTGACTTATCTCTGTGGAGTGAAGATTAAATATAAATCTTGGTAATGACATAACAAATATATTATGCCATACAAAGACTGGTTGAAGAATTTAAGCAACACGTTTACTTTAATGGAGTAGCATTCCGATTCAGATAAATGTTCAAACTATTATATTTTGTATTAAAAGAGTGTAACATTGTGAGAGTTGACAACAAAGGTATTGACTATAGTCAGTATAAGATAAATAATAAATAATGTTCTGGTGAAAATGGACATCAGTTATGTGTTTTAATAAATTTTGTTAAAGAATGACAAATCACAGAATATAAAACTAGCACTGCAAAACTATATTTGATGTTCACTATATTTTGTGTAACTTTAATGTATTTGCTTGAAGAACTGTTATAAGGTATCAATATATTATATGTCACAGTAAAAAAATGTTGTGGGAACTGTTCTTGTGTATATGCTAGACAAGTATGAGATGTAGAATGTAAAAAATAACTAAGTAAATTCATAGTTATATGAAGCTGCTACTTATTCTTGTTTCTTACTTGTTTATCAGCTTATATGACATTACTCCTACACCCCATTCTCATAGATTAGATCGACCTACATTGGATCGACCTAACTCCCTGGGGGTTCACGCTAAATAGCTGTCAGCCAGGCGGACACGAAAGTTAATTACCCCTTAAAGCTTGTAGTAGGCGGGGACGGACACTTAAGGGGGATTATCTGACAGTAATGTAGTGAGACTCCCCGCGGTGATAGATCGATCTAAAAGTTGTGAGAACAGAGCCCTAGATTAAGTCTTAAATTGCTGCACAATATTTTTCTGTATCTTTCAAGTATAAACCATTAGGCTAAGTTTGATATTACACAGCAAAGTGGTCAAATATACAGACACTTTACAGAAAAAAAGCCATTCCCATCGCTCCATTTTAACATAAACATATGCATGTGCCAGTAAACGATGACTTTTGTGAATATCATTACATCTTCGCAATTTTTGAAATAAACTAAATGTTTTAATTTTTTTAATTCTGTTCACTGGGTATTAGCTGTGATGAGACTTGCCTTTTCTAGAATTTTTCTTGATAATTTGGAATGTTTGCAGGATTTGAGTATCAGGAAAATATCTTTTAAACAGATTTTCGATGAACTAATCTTGCATTTTAACCATCATAACAATTCAAAAACAATATCTAACCTTAAACATAAAACTTCACCTTTTCATATAAAAATATTCATAAAAATATATTTGTAACTAGAGGATCAGAGAGGCGATACCACCTCCGAATATTGTACCACCAGCTGGAGTAAGCGCGATCGTATAGACCCCCACACACACAAAAAAGGGACACCACCACCAGTCTATTGCTTGACAAGCTGTAAAAAATGCAATCAACAAGAATTCTCAAAATATGCAAACAAATTCATAACTAAAAAAGGTACAATCAAAGTTCAGTTCATAGTAAGGTAGGTCAAAGGTCAATTTCAAGGTCACAGTAAATTTCCAGTATATGACTTCCTATTCAAGTTCAATAGCAACTATGGACTATCTCTGCCAGTTTTGGAGATAAAAGGGAACCAAAATTTGTAAACTTCAATTCATGATAAAAAGTATGTCAAAGGTCAATTTCAAGGTCACACTTAGATTGCCAGTATATGACTTCCTATTCAAATTCAATAGTAACTGTGGGCGTATCTTTGCCAGTTTTGGAGATAAAAGGGAACCAAAATTTGCAAAGTTAAGTTCATGGTAAAAAGTAGGTCAAAGGTCAATTTTAAGGTCACATTTAGATTGCCAGTATATGACTTCCTATTCAACTTCAATAGTAACTATGGACCTATCTCTGCCAGTTTTGGAGATAAAAGGGAAGCAAAATTTGCAAAGTTCAGTTCATGGTGAAAAGTAGGTCAAAGGTCAATTTCAAGGTCATAGTAAGATTGCCAGTATATGACTTCCTATTCAACTTCAATAGTAACTATGGACCTATCTCTGCCAGTTTTGGAGATATAAGGGACTAAATGTTATAATTTTGGAGTTACCATAATGTGCCTTAAATTTCGTACAGAAAAAATTAATTAAAATAAAGAAAATGTCATTTTGGTCAAAATTCTTGAAATAGGAGGTGCTCTGAAGTTTCAGAAGTTCAAATTTGATGAAATAATGTCATTTTTGAACACAAGTTGTCTGCTTTGCCAAGCCTTATGTTTTATTTTTCCAGAGTTCAAAATTTATTATCCATTACCGTACTGCACATTTTGCTTTTACCACCAATATGTACTTTTTGATACAGCGTAACTCGAAAACCGTATGGAATACAAAAAAACGGAGACCACCTCCAGTGTTGGGCTTTACATGCTCTACAAAATGCAAAAAAGAATGGGTCTCTAGCATTAACGGTTCCCGAATTAGAGACAGTTTTCAGTTTCGGTATCTTATGGCCGCTACTCCCGTGAAAATGCACCTATTGACCCCAAATTCATGGAGATGAAAGATGACCCAAAGGGTAACACTTTCCAATAATATTATTGGTTAAGTCTGTGTGGTGTCTGAATAACATGGCAAATAATTTTTTTTTTGTGAAAAATTTCGTCTTTTTGAAAATTTTGGCCCGTTTGACCTTGAAATAAAGGTCAAAGGTCAAATCCAAGGGCATATTTGAAATCTACACATATGACTTTTGGAAAGCCCTCTGTAGAAATTTTCCCCATAATTCCTTCCGTAGGGAAGATAATTAGCATTTAATTTTGCCATTTTTGGACAAGGGTGCATTGCAATGAGTGCCACACCTAGACCCCAATACCGACAAAGCCCAAATTTTACTTGGAACGAGTTGAGATTATAGGTGACCTAAATCCAAGAGATGGGTACGGAGGCCCTTACCGTCTAGGAGGAGAAGCGGTAACGGTAGCCGGCGGAGCCGGCGGAACGATCCGGACGGGACTAAAACCATGTGTACCGCCAGCGCTAATGCTGGTGGTACAATAAATACATCTAATATATGAACAAACAAATTGGACATGAAAAAATGAAATAAAAACAAGCTATTGGCATATATTTTATTGGTAGGGATCGAAACATGAAGCCAACAGCCATGCAGTTAATTATCTTGTAACTTAATCTAATTTTATAGTCTCTGCAGTATATTTTTTTCTTATTTTTTTCATGTGCCCTGCCCTTTCCTAATGCAGCTCAGACAGCATGTGTCAATGATCTTTTTTTTTTACTTCAAGGATAGGGTTGGGGAATGTAAAATAACAAAGTGCTTTTGCATATTATTTTTTTCGAAGAATTTTGTCTTTTTTTATTTCTTTCAGCCTTTTTGAAGGAAAAAATGTTTATGTAAGAAAATGTTATACTAAACTACATTATGAAAAACCTCTTTTGATCAATTATCTATAGCTCACTAAAATACCAAACTTGCAACTGGTAGTTTTATACAGAGTGTAAAAAGATGTGTGGCTTAGGAAATATTGATCTTACTCACTGGCAGACAATCTTATTAGATCAAATATCTCATCCATTACCAATTGGTGAAAAAAATATCATCTATGCTAAAGTAGTCTTTCTCTATAGGCTGGATATTTCAAGAAGGATATAGCACAGAAATACGTACATTGTAAGTGTAGTTTAGACCAATGAACCAAATGAACAAGAGACAACCACATCGGGTGCATTCCCAAAACCACCATGAGTCTATGCGGATCGACCCAAATCTGCAGGTATTTTCACTGAGTGCAAGCAGCTTAACAGATTAACATGCCTCCTCCTGGCATTAAGTCAAATACAGAAAAGTGTGTGACTTTATGAGTATGTTGGAAACAAAAAGAAGCTTGTCATTCAATTAGGCTGATTAAACTTAGCTAGAGACCCCACAGAGTTGGAGCGATCCACATAAACCAATAGTGTCTTTATGGGAATGGGGTCTTACTGAGCAGCATCTCAATTGCTAAAAGGATCAATTCCAGCAAATATCTTTTGGCCACAAAATCAGTAAATGGTTAAAACATCTCTAATCTAATTGCCATTCCCCTTATCATACTTACATGCCCACAGTAACATCCACAGCAGTTAAAAGTAATATTACTCAGTAACATAGGACATTCATTGCAGGTTCTTGAGCACGTTTTAAAACAAGGCAGCTAAAACTGAAATATGTACAGACAACCTATGTCAGTTTAAACAGGACTGACAAAAGAAAACACCAATATATAAACAGCAATGTATTAACAGAATTACCCTTTGGTGGATGCGGTGTCCACATAGGTAAAGTGATTTTTAAAATCTAGACACTGAAGGTGGCACATATACAATGAAGTCATAAAACACAGAAATTTGAAGAAAAAGAATGTCTAGGCAAAGTAGATGGTGAATGTTTTAAATTTTTTTCTAAACTTTGAGCAACTTGTACCCAAAAAACAGGTAAGTATAAAAACTAAAACAGAAATACATTTAACAGAAATGGCTGGAAATATTACAAAAACTTTTGCAAGTTTTGCAAACTTCCCAAAATATTTAAACCTAGCAAAAATGTTTAGCAAAATGGCAACATTGCTTCCCAGTTCTTATAGTAACAAGAAATATCCACAACTCTAGCAATACAGACAGACTTGGGTGATGGCACTACTGTCTATACATGAACAAGGCAGCAAAGTTAACAAATATACTAACATCAAGCAGAAAATAAAGATGCCAGTGCAAAACATAATATAACATAATGCTTAACAGCACAATCACTGCCAATATTGGGTACTGTACCACTGTTAGGGTGAAAATTTGGAAAATGTTAATTGGGATTCAAGTCCTTAGGAGTTCGAAATCATACCTTGAAAATGCATTAAAGTAAAAAGTGCCTGACTATGATGACAGACACAGGTGATGGCTATATGTATAGACGCACTTTGTCTGTACATAAAAAAGTTTTTTCACAGACCAAAATGAACATTCATGTATCTCTAGTTTGAACCTGTGCCACATATTGTTCAGCTATATAATGCCAATTGGTTTAGCTGTTTTCAAATTCCTATATACTAATTGTATGCCAAGTTGTGCATATGTATATATGTATACACAAGATATCAGTGAAAACAAAAAATGTGCACAAACATAGAGGAATTAATGAGTTGAAAAGTACTGGCGTGGAGGTTGATGGGCACGTAACAAGTTAGTATGCTGGAACCCTTTGCTATCTCAGGAGGTTTTCTGGCATATATCCGCAGTTACCATATTCAATTACTAAACTTAGTCAAGATCACTAGTGGAAAATCACTGCTGTGATTGATACTTCCCTGTTACAAATGACGGTCTGCCATAGGCTCTCTAACCAATCATACTGATTGCATCAATAACAAAATGACGGCTAATCTGAAACAATCTAAAGCTATGAAAGAAAAGGAATAACAGTTATCATGCAAAATTGCAATTCTATAGAGTAGCTTGCAAATAAGTGGCAAGAGAAGACACATCTGGTAATCAGTACTAGTGCCATTTTGTCAAGTTGGGCAGCAATTAGATGTTCAAAGATCAAAACGTTCTTGTAGAAATTCCTAAGATATCACTGTAGGGCTCTTGAGGTTCCTGTCATGATATGATGTCTGGTTTCTTCGAATTAAGACACCTACTAAGAACCGATTCTTAATTAAATGTTAAATCTGACGTATTCCGCTGTGCACTTCCTGCACTTTTAAGATTATTCCTATAATGCAAATATAGGAACACAATGGGGAAGAACAAGATTCAGAGCGCTGAATGAATGCAACAGTTCATAGGCAATAAGTCCTGAAACTGAGCTTTGAAAATTAAGATTTGATAGGCTAAATCCAGTATTTTCTGTCTTTTTCTTTTATTGCATTATTGGTGCGACTCAAAAATACAATATGACATTGCTTAAAACGTATTAGGATGACAGAAATGGACTGTACTTGTATGAATCTAGGCATAGGTAAAATTATATACCTTAAGTTTATATACATTCTGAATAAGTATAACAAAATTGTTTATGAGAATATTCATGTAAGGTTATTGTAAAGAGGGCATTGATAGTGAGACATATACCCCATTCACACTACAGTTGCAAATATGCGCATTTCTATAATCCGAATTTTTCGTGAGGAATTCGATTCGGTATTGCGTTCACACACGCTAAGCGAAACCGAATTACACGTTGAAAATTTCAGGTTTAACTTCCTGTTTTGAACACTCGCGCATGCGCTGCACAGGAAATCTTTAAATACCAACAAAAATTTGTGACGACAAATGCAACTCTAAAGACATTCCAGCATTCTTGAGAAGTATAAGATGGCAAAATAAGTTTGTTTCCTCATGTTGTAGTGAGTGGTGACCTCCAAATACGTTTGGTGCAATCGCTAAAGTAATAAACAAGCGTTCATAGATACCCGCACTTATCTGCACACATGCGCAGTTAGATCTGTACAGGTGTCGATTCCGGTAAGTTATCCGGATCGCGCTTAGAAATCCACCTCGCTTGCAGGATTTTGAAAATGCGCATTACAAAAATCCTCTTGCGTTCACACTACTGCATTTATTCGAATTGTGACCTAATTCGCAATTTATCCGGATAACTGAGCGTAGTGTGAACGGGGTATTAGTTTCAGAAGCTGCACAGCAGTCTATTGATAATTAGATTGGGTGAACGACCTGCATAGAATGCAAACATTCAATTTGTGACAAACTGTGAAACAGTTACACTGTTCTTCCTGAACAAAGCTGAATATACCATTTTTTCTTTTGCTGGTTTCCATCATTTAAACTGATTTCAGAGAAATACAACGAGGAGCCTATTCCAAGAATTCTAATAAAAACTTTTTTCAAAAATATTCCAGTTCAAACAGAACTACTGCTCCACCCATCCTTGTTATTGCTTGGTTAGAGGGGAAATGGAGAATGGAAAAGGACAGACAAAATGTCAGGCCTCCATCCAAGCCAACAATATCAAATTCAGATGTTTAATAACAACTGAGACCCTGAAAAGTGAATCAAGGTGAATCATTGAACAACTTATCCTATCAAAGCCCTATCCTGGAGTATTCCCTTTGTCTTTGCATATCAAGCAACCTGGCCACTGCTTATAGGTGTTGAATGTTTATTCTGTAATCTGTCTTTGCTTATCTGTCTAACAAGCAGTTGAGAGGGCTTTTTCAAACCTATAGAGCACAACAGGACAATAAGCAGTCAATAAGTATAAGAAAACATACACTACTGATACATTGCATTTTATTTCTTTAAAAAAATTTTTAATGGCATTACTTTACTGCAGAGAATTCTTCTACTGCATTTCCAGGGAATTATCTCAATTAGCCTCATTTTGGCATAACAAGCATTTAACATGGGCCAATTTTTGTATGTCAGAGTAGAGCAAGCAAGGCCAAGGTCAAAACCTGTCATGATTGCAACTGGGCTCGATATCTTAAAAACATCAAAGCAGCCATTTAAGGCCGCATGTTAACATTGCAATCTGGCGTTATTGCCTATCGCAAAGGCATGGCAATTTGTGACCATGTGCTAATATAATACCAATATCATCGCTTGTTTTAAGCTATTATTTGCGACGATTCAACCCCATCACAATGGCCTCTAGGTATGTGATAATTCATCATTTTACAGTATCTTTAATGTAATTAAACATGGCGGCAAGTTTTAATTAGTAGTCATAATAGTACCCAACACAGCATGGAAGCTCTGATATAAAGAAAAAATATATGATATAAAGAAAAAACTGAAAATATGTCTCAAAAATTTTGCATTATGTTTTTTGCATGGAATTTTCATGTAAAGAATGCTTTGTATACAGAATACTCTTTTGAATACAAACTAGACAGCAAAACTGGCAAATATACAGACACCATACAGGAAACAAGGCAGCAAAGCTAACAAATGTTCAGACGTTACATAGGAAAAAGTGCATCAAATAATGTTTTGGCAAATTTTGATGCACTGTTTCATAATGCTTTAAAGCAGCATAATCACACTTACCCCTTTACATTATGTACTACAGGTAACATGGACAATGAAAAACTAGCAAGTGATTCAGTTCCATGGGATATAAAAGCCACTGAAAATGCTGATGTGTGAAAAAAAATTCACACACAAAAAAATAATAATTACCAAAATGTACACAGATCATGCCAATTTTCAAAAGTAACCTGCCTACAAAACAAAGCCAATCAGTAAATTTAAAGTAAAACAAAAATACAGTTTGAAAGTTATGGAATGAATGTCATGTGTTGGACAACAGACAGACCAATCAGAATATGTACAGACACTTACAGTGTCTGTATAAATTACACTTAAGATCATTTCACAAAGTCATGTTTTATTATATTATGCATAAAATTTTCAAAAGTAAACATCCTACATATTAATTAAGAAATTTCATCAGTGTAGTCTATTGATAATAATCATAAGTTAAAACTTTTCACTTTTTACACAAAATTGAAGCTAAAAATTACAAAGCATTCAGTAACACCATGAGCTCCATCAGTGCGTGTTGTTATGAGGCTGAGTACTCACCAATGTATCAATAATAGTATTAGTGTCATGTGATGCCTTCAAGATATCAAGCCCAGATCTCAAAAGAAGAGTTCCAGGGAGGGAGGGTATGTCATTGAGACCAACCCAATAATTATAAACCTAGCCTGCATTTCATAACATGCTCACAAAATAGAAATGTGCACAGTAAAGCCAGAAAATATATGTTAATATCTTTCACTCTGTGACCATAGCTAGTCAAGGGTACAGCCACTCATAAATTGAAGTAACAAAAAGCTCTGTCTATCTGGTTTAAATAAGTTTTGTGTTTCCAAGGAAAATTGTATCGATCAGAAACAATTTCCTGGGTTTGACATATCTGCACAACCTAATGATATCCACAGTTTCTAATATACCATCAAAAGATTCTATTCAATTGTTTAAAGCTTGGTGATTGAAAACTCTTGTAAGAGATGAATATGGTAAATACCCATGATTGTTTTATTAGACATCTTACAGCTCCACAAAATGAATCTTTTGTCGTGGCTGTGGAGAATCCAATAAATCAGCATGAGACGGACAGCCAAAGGTCTACAGAGGCATTGCAACTTTTTGCTTCACTAAGGTGGATAAAACCTGTGATATCATGTCCTCTAAGTGTTTTCAATGGCATTTGATTCATGGCAATCTTAACAATTACACCAGTTCTTTTTTTAGAAATTAAAATACAACATTACTTAAGATCAACAGTGAATCAACCAAACTAAACCACAAACTTTTTAACATCAAATTAAAAGAAATCACCTATCAAAGGCTGAAACCATTTTTATTCTAATATGATGGGCCTTACATAAGTCATTCTACCCCATTCACTCTACATACTTCCTCTTCTCTTGCCACAACATGCTCTTTGTACCAAACAAGTGTTTTATATAGTAATTAGGTATAACTTTACTTCAATCTTTTCAATTATTACGTTCTCAAAGTTTGGATTACTTCTTTAATTCTTATATACTTTATTTTTAATATTTTTAATATTGTAATAATATTTAATAATAATTTAATATTTTTAATATTCTAAATTCCTTTAACTCATTTTCCTGAGTTAATTTCTTTATTTTATATTGAAATATATGAACAAACAAATAGGACATTAAAAAAATTACAAGGCAGCAAAGCTGTCAAATGTACAGACAAAAAGCAGGAAATAACTATGCACAAAATAGGCTACTGTCAATTCTGATGCAAAAGTACATTATGTTAAACTGCAAATTCAACATCAAATTTTAATTATGCTCAACAGGTAATACCAATGTAAGTAAAATGTGTAACAAGCATAAGGCTTCAGGCCCATGGGAGTTCAAGTTCACACTTTGAAAATGTAAAACTTCCAGAAAAAGAAGCCAATTAGACTGCTTTTCCAACTCAGGCTTTTAGTCCTGTATTTCTTTTTTGAACGTTTGGCAATCATAAGTAACATGGTTTTCCCATAATGGTCATCATGGCAGCAGCACCCAAAATTGTGTTTTCTTCTATTCTGATGCAAAATTACATAATGGTTAACAGCAAAATGACCATCAATTTTTAATAATAAAATATACGTATCATAGATTTTCAGAAAATGTGACTAGCATGGGTCTTCAAGCCCGTGGAACTTCATAGTTACACCTTGAAAATGCCAATATATGAAAAATTAAAAGAAAGAATTACCAAACAGACTCCATTGCCTACTGAAGCTGTATTTTAGTCCCATGTTTCTTTCCTGTAAGTTTGAGAACAGTAAGTGACATGGTTTTTTCTTAAATGGTCATCATGGAAGCAGTGCCCAAAATATATTTGATGCAATATTACATAACGTTTAACAGCATAATGACCATCAATTTTTAATAATAAAATATTAGTATTATGGATATTCAGAAAATGTGACTAGCAAAGGTCTTCAGTCACAACTTGAAAATGCCAAAATGTAAACAAGACAGCACTGTTCTGAAATGATTTTTTTCCATTTTTAACAATTTTTAACATAGAGCAGTGTTAAATGTCCAATTTCTTCCATTCTGAGATTCTGAACATAGTGAATGATTGAATCTGACAAACTGCAATAATATGAGTTTATTTCCATTTCTGAAACTTTATTACACAATACACGATAACAAGTTTAACATCATTTTTACAAAATTAACTAACAATGTTGTAAAGATGCAGGAAATGTCAAACAAAGACTTTTACGTATCTTATTAATTAAATAATGAAACTGTTAACATGCCTAAGAATTGAATCTGAGGAAATGTGAAACAAGACAGTACTGTTCTGAAATGGGTTTTTTTCCATTTTAAACACTTTTTTAACATAAAACAAAATTTACAGTTTACTGTCATTTTTATATGATCAACTAAGAAAATTGATGAGATGTGAAAAATATCAATAGAACAGTGTCAAATGTCCAATTTCCTCCATTCTGAGATTCTGAACATAGTGAATGATTGAATCTTACAAACTGCAATGATATGAGTTTATTTCCATTTTTGACACCTTATTACACAAATTGTGACAATACACGATTACAAGTTTACCATCATTTTTACGTAATCAACTAACAATGTTGTAAAGATGCAGGAAATGTCAAACGAACACTTTTACGTATCTTATTAATTAAATAATGAGACTGTTAACATGCCTAAGAACTGAATCTGAGGAAATGTGAAAAAACAGCATAACTTATAAAATAATGGTCCGATTATGCTGATTTTTGAACTTGACCTGCATTTTAGTAAGATTGATTACTCCTGTGAATTTCATGACAACAGGCTTATGGGTTTTCTTTGAAATGTGTTAACAGTGTTGCATATATGCTGAAAAGTGAAAAAACAGCATAACTACTAAAATAGTGGCCCGATCATGCCGATTTTCGAACTTGATCTGCGTTTTAGTAAGATTGATTACTCCTGTGAGTTTCATGACAACAGGCCTATCGGTTTTCCTTGAAATGTGTTAACAGTGTTGCATATATGCTAAAAAGTGAAAAAACAGCATAAATTCTACAATAATGGCCCGATCATGCTGATATTCGAACTTGACCTGCGTTTTATGAATATTAGTCAGCTCTGTAAATATAAAGCCAACAAGGCAGCAAAGCTGTCAAATGTACAGACAAAAACCAGAAAATAACAAGGCAGCAAAGCTGTCAAATGTACAGACAAAAAACAGGAAATAACAAAATAGGCTACTGTCAATTCTGATGCAAAAGTACATTATGTTAAACTGCAAATTCAACATCAAATTTTAATTATGCTCAACAGGTAATACCAATGTAAGTAAAATGTGTAACAAGCATAAGGCCTCAGGCCCATGGGAGTTCAAGTTCACACTTTGAAAATGTATAACTTCCAGAAAAAGAAGCCAATTAGACTGCTTTTCCAACTCCGGCAGCATTTTAGTCCTATGTTTCTTTTTTCTTTAGTTTGGCAATCATAAGTAACATGGTTTTCCCATAATGGTCATCATGGTAGCAGCACCCAAAATTGTGTTTTCTTCTATTCTGATGCAATATTACATAATGGTTAACAGCATAATGACCATCAATTTTTAATAATAAAATATTAGTATCATGGATATTCAGAAAATGTTACTTCAAAGTCACAACTTGAATATGCCAAAATGTAAACAAGACAGCACTGTTCTGAAATGGTTTTTTCCATTTTTAACAATTTTTTAAATAATACTTCCATTTTTATATGATCAAGTAAAAAAAATTGATGAGATGGGGAAAATATCAATAGAACAGTGTTAAATGTCCAATTTCTTCCATTCTGAGATTCTGAACATAGTGAATGATTGAATCTGACAAACTGCAATGATATGAGTTTATTTCCATTTTTGAAACTTAGCAGGATTGACCACTCCTGTGAGTTTAATGACAACTGGCCTATCTGTTTTTCTTATATTGTGTTAACAGTATTGCATATATGCTGAAAAGTGAAAAAAAAGCATAACTACTAAAATACTGGCCCGATCATGCCGATTTTCGAAATTGACCTGCGTTTTATGAATATTCATTAGCTCTGTAAATATAAAGCCAAAAAGTAAAACTGCCTTCCACTTATCCTGTTTACAATGAAAGTGCTTGCAGTGCCGGTGACGGCAATGACGGCAACGACAGATGCAGGTGATGGCAATATGTACAGACATATCTATATATATTTACTGTACTGTTTGAGAACAGTAAGTGACAAGGTTTTTCTTAAATGGTCATCATGGGAGCAGTGCCCAAAATAGTTTTTTTTTTTTTTAATTTTGATGCAATATTACATAATGTTTAACAGCATAACGACCATCAATTTTTAATAATAAAATATTAGTATAATGGATATTCAGAAAATGTGACTAACAAAGGTCTTCAGGCCCATGGAACTTCAAAGTCACAACTTGAAATTGCCAAAATGTAAACGAGACAGCAATGTTCTGAAATGTTTTTTATTACCATTTTTAACTATTTTTAACATAAAACAAAATTAACAGTGTACTGCCATTTTTTATATGATCAACTAAGAAAATTGATGAGATGGGAAAAATATCAATAGAGCAGTGTTAAATGTCCAATTTCTGCCATTCTGAGATTCTGAAGTGACATGGTTTTTCTTAAATGGTCATCATGGGACAGTGCCCAAAATAGGGGTTTCTTTAAATTTTGATGCAATATTACATAATGTTTAACAGCATAATGACCAACAATTTTTAATAATAAAATATTAGTATCATGGATATTCAGAAAATGTGACTAGCAAAGGTCTTCAGGCCCATAGAACTTCAAAGCCACAACTTGAAAATGCCAAAATGTAAACAAGACAGCACTGTTTTGAAATGTTTTTTTCCCATTTTTAACAATTTTTTAACATAAAACAAAATTAACAGTTCACTGCTGTTTTTAAATGATCAACTAAGAAAATTGATGAGATGAGAAAAATATCAATAGAACAGTGTTAAATGTCCAATTTCTTCCATTCTGAGATTCTGAACATAGTGAACGATTGAATCTGACAAACTGCAATGATATGAGTTTATTTCCATTTTTGACACTTTATTACACAATACACGATAACAAGTTTACCATCATTTTTACAAAATCAACTAAGAATGTTGTAAAGATGCAGGAAATGTCAAACAAACACTTTTACGTATCTTATAAATTAAATAATGAAACTGTTAACATGCCTAAGAATTGAATCTGAGGAAATGTGAAAAAACATCATAACTTATAAAATAATGGCCCGATTATGCTGATTTTTTAACTTGACCTGCGTTTTAGTAAGATTGATTACTCCTGTGAGTTTCATGACAACAGGCCTATGGTTTTCCTTGAAATGTGTTAACAGTGTTGCATATATGCTGAAAAGTGAAAAAACAGCATAACTACTAAAATAGTGGCCCGATCATGCCGATTTTCGAAATTTGATCTGCTTTTTAGTAAGATTGATTACTCCTGTGAGTTTCATGACAACAGGCCTATCGGTTTTCCTTGAATTCTACAATAATGGCCCGATCATGCGATTTTCGACTTTGACCTGTGTTTTATGAATATTCATCAGCTCTGTAAATATCAAGCCAAAAAGTAAAACTGTCTTCCACTTATGGTGTTAACGCTGAAAGTGCACGGCGACGGCGATGGCGACGACAGACGCAGGTGATGGCAATATGTACAGACACATCTGTGTCTGTACATAAAAAATCATGATTATGTACCAAAGCACTGTATTTTGCTCTTTTGGTAAAACTGCTCTATTTCATGTGTGTGGGGGTGGTGTAAAGCTAGAATTCAAATATTTAAAAAAATTGCTAGAACAAAATGTAGCCAGTATAACATTTTAATTTTAATTTTTGTGTTTTGACTCTCAGTTCTGATATCATGAAAACCAAGCAGTAGTAATCCACAATGGGAGTACATGAAAATGAGCTTTATAAAGTTCAGGCCTATAGAGACTCATTTATTTTGGGTATCATTAATAACAATAAATATAAAACATACTGCTAAGAAAATCTCTTTTCTTGGCCTATTATTATCTCGAAATGAATTTGTATGAATTTTGTTGTTTCCAACAATTAAACCAAAGTCCTCTGTGTGATCTAGTCCTATAACAAGGAGCAGATGTTTTAGCCTGTGCTCAAGAGACAAGAGCTTTTAAAAGATAAACTCCATCTGTTGATAGTCTTGAAGATATAGAAAGACCATGATGGCATCACCATAATGTGTGCACACACAAACTAAATATGACAGTGAAATAAAGCATGGAAATCTTAAATTCATACTACATCAGATTATGTTTATTATGCTTTTCATTTAGATATAGCCTATTCTTTATAAGAGAATATTAAGACTGTTATTTCAATTGTTTGATTCCAACAAAAAGAAGAAAAAAGTTCTTCAACTGACTTGGTAGCTTAATGGTATGTTCCCAATTGAACAAAAAGTTTTTAAATGTTGTTATCACTGCTAATATTGGCTGTTAAACTGTTTAAAGCTAACATTATGAGCTACTTACAGTGAAAAATTGTCTCACTTCAATTAGGGCAAATTAAGTTAATGCAAAATCAATAGAAAATCCAATTTTTGCAGGAAACTATTCCTTCAGGCATAACCCCAAGGAAGGACAACTGAGCAAGATGTTTGTTGAAGGCAATGTTTCCAAAGAAAAGCTATTTTGTCAATTTAAACAAATGCTAAGGCTATGTTTCTTTTTCTTTTTTTCCAGAAATTCTATGCTAGATTATTTAACCTGGTACAAATGTAGGGAGAGAGTGAGATAAACTAGGTTACCTTCAGTGTCAGAGGCAAATGTTGGTATCTTAAACATTTATAATAAGTTTATTACAATAAAGATGTACAAATATATTTGCATAAGTAAAAAAAAAAAAAAAAAAAAAAAAAAAATTATAAATGAAGCTCAAGATCAAACAAGCACAGGTCTCTAGAAACTAGTTAATGAAAATGGAATGAAAGAGTTGTGAACACATTCAGCTTTAATCCTTGGCACCTTGAATTGAGATTGGGTATTTTTCCTTTAAGACAGTCGATGTGCACTTAAACATTCCATATGTACTCCATATACTCTTTTTCCATATTTTCATGTTTTCTTGAGTTGGAGAAGTTTTCTTTCACAACATCAGCTGCAATTTCTTGAATTTTTTTACATAGTTTGCATAAAATTTCCAAGTAACTTTTCACATTTTCCAGCACTACATCTTTTATGGTCAATTTTTTGTACACGGAAAGAAACTGGGCCTGTCATATCGATTTTTCACCTCACAGTTGATGCTTCATTTTAACCTTTCCTGAACTGTTTCCAATGGCGCCCACACTTTCAACATTTAAACTGTTCAAGTGCTTCTTTTCTGATCTCTTGCCATTTTCTGGGTTTTTCTTAGCAGAGTGGCTACCATTATTTCTTCACCTCTCTTATCACCACACTTGGCAGACATTTCCCTAGTAACATTCGGGCTTCAGCCATAGTATTTCATTCATGAGTAACTTCCAAGACTTGACAAGAAATTAGGGCCGTACCTACAGATGGAGGTTGACAAATTTGGATGAGTTGACCATATTAAAAATGTATTACTTGAAAATGTCTCATTGGCTTTTCATTTTCTCAGCATTTTTGTAGAGGGTATACCTTGGCCAATATGTGAAAATTGATGAAGTTTCCAGGGAAATTCTTTTTTTTTGCTATATAATGGTGTAGATGTATTAAGTTTAAGCCTCTTACACCATACCTTTTAGTTTGACATCTCAGATAGACAAGCATCAAAGTTGTAAAATGTACAAATAATGATGCATAAAATAGGTTATTTTGTCAATTTTAATGTAATTCTACATGATGCTGAAAACCAAGTTTTTTAACAAGATTTAGCTCACTCAAGTCAAATAGTAGCTATGGATACATCTGGTTTTGTTGTAGAGAAATTGGAACTAGTAAATATGCAAAGTGCATATTATGTGAAAAAGTAGGTCAAAGGTCAAATTCAAAATTATATTAATATTGCCAATATATATGATTTGCTATTTTAGTCCAAGAGTAAGTTTGGGGTATCTCTGCCAGTTTTGGAGATATAAGGTCAGATATTTGCAAAGCACAGTTCATGGTGAAAAGTATGTCAAAGGTCTAATTTAAGGTCACAGTAAGTTTGGCAATATATTACTTCCTATTTAAGTTCAATATTAACTATTGGCATATCTCTGCCAGTTTTGGAGTATTTCACATTTTATTTTCACCGTGGATCATTGTGAGGTACTTTTTGAAATACATATAGCACCACTCCTAACACTGTGTCTGCACATGAAAAAAATTCTGCAAACAAAACTAGGGCATTCAAAAAAGGCAACATTATTTGTACTAGCAAAAGACCTACATTGTACATCAAAGACATGTCCCTTTCCTAGCTAATAGTTAACCTTAGTGAGGACAGCAATCATGTCAACCAAGGTATCACTAGATTCATCCCATCACATGGGAATACAGCTTTCAATTCATATTACTGTGCTGTCCCATAATTTAGGCAATTTCAAAATCTGGAGAAAAACAAAAACATTTTCCTAATCAATCTTAATCAACAAGGTATCAGGTTGGCATGGGAGAGGTAGACTGCTGCTGACATACATAACATTTAATACTGTAACAAAAAACAAAATTTAAAAATACTATTTCTTAAAATCATGATTGCCATGAACATATCAACACAACTTTTATTCAGTTTTTGTACCACAAAAGGGTTGATAAGTAATATATTATGTATATTTGCTATGGTAACAGTTTATACTGCAATCTTATTTTTATTCAACTATTTTTATATTCAAAACTTAATCACAATGATAACCAGTCAAGCTTGTATAAATTTGAAAATCAATATCATAACCTTGACTGTAACACACAAGGTCACTTTCAAACAGTGAAGTATGTTTTTTTTTTCTTTAAATTTTTCTTCTGATCTTTCCTTTTTTTAAAATGCACTCTGCCTAATTCTGGCCCAGGATAAACACTGAGTGTCCTCAATTTCAGGCTAAGTTTACAAGGTCTAGCAAATAAAACATTTCTAAAAAATTAAGTTGCTGATGGTTGAGTAAAAAATGAACATCTTAATTCTACTTGGCACGAACTGGCTAGAAGAGGACTCTATCTATACAAATCTCTACTGGTCACCATAATTATGCATTGCCAATCAAATCATAATGTGAAGGAAAAACTTCCGATGAAATTTAGGCATTCAAACCTCTCATTGAGTGTCCCTGTGTAACAAGCAATATGATTAATGCACTTTAAGCACTGCCCCTGGGGTGCATATGAGGCCAAAATGTCATTCAAACACTCCTACTGGACCAGTTAATAATTTCTTCTCTTCAGTTCCCATGACCTTACCAGGTCCCACTCTATTTTTTGTTTCAACATTGCTATTTACCTCAACTCACGCCAATGAGAAGGACTACATAGTTCCACTTATGTTTAATTATTTAGATAGCATACGTATGATAACTTATTTTTTGTGAAAAATTTTATGAGAATACACACACACATTTACACAAAAAAACAATCTTTTAGGTTCTTCTTTCCTTATTTGTTAGTAACACTATGCACCAGGTAAAGGTCAGTCAAATGCAAGGAATCCTAATCTTATAATCCATCTAGGACAAAAAACCAAATTCCTTACAAAAACATTTAATGGTAATTGGACCCAACAAGATAAGTAACACATGCATCACTTTTCTATCAACAAGAATCCAATATTAAAAAGTAGCAATCAAGACACGCACACACACACACACACACACACACACACACACACACACACTGGACATATAGCTCTTCCTGGTTGTAATCAAAGTGGCACATCAATGATTATGTTCAAGAATACATGGTTACTGTCCATCACAGAACCTAGGGTAACAACAATGCAATATCACAATTTTTTTTGCATTTATATGCCAAAGGGAAATGATGCATAATGCATTCTTTACTATGATATATCTTCTAAGGTAAAAAGATACCTAAGCCAAAAATAAAATTTAAACCAAGTATATTTAAAAATGTGAAAGTGCAGACAAAAGATCACTTTCCAGCTGACATTTGAAAAGATACAGTATATATAACAAAACTCACAAAACCCAGCAATTCAGTGGTTCAAGTATAAATGTTGTGAAATCACTGAAAACATGATTACCATTATAAATACTTGATAATATCATCATAACTGTCATGAAAAAAATATATATTTCAACTTTCCTATGCTGTTTCTTGTATCAGATTATCAGCAGTATTGCTGAATGGTTAGTGGCAAGGTCAGTAATAAAGCCAAATCAATAAACCAGTCAAACAGAAGGCAGAACATACTGATCTTTACTAATGCATGGTATTCTTACATTGGGAACTCAAAGCCAGAGCATTTACAACCAACAATCTTCCTAATAGCGCACAGCAAGAATTTAAACAGATTCTTTTACAATCTTTTCAAGTTTCAAAGAGAGTAGTAGAGAAGCGATTACACCTTAAGTTAGTGTAAGTTATCTCCTGCCAATAGCCAGTCAGTTAAAGACTGCCTTACTTGTAATTTGTCACTTTCAATTCACTGGCGCCAAAGTGAGGATGAAAAATGCTAATTTTAATCATGGCAAATCACATTAGTGTCAGAACTTAAACATCAAGTGCAGGATACATAAATAATTTGGCAATACAACCAAAAATGATTACTGTGGTGCCTTTCTGTTTGGTCATGATTGTAAACATTGACCAGAAAGTCATATTTTACTGAGTGACACACAATTTCAGTATATTTTGACCAGCCACAGAACAGACTACAATTATATGCTAATGTGAAAAGTCAAGTGATTAATTATCCTGACACTATTCCAAATGCATTCAGAGACAGGATGGCAGACTAATGATGAAGAAGGAAAACTTGTAAACTTGTATATTACATTGCTCTTTTGATATTCCCCAATTTTTTAACAATTTATCAAAAGCCCAACTAATTTCTTAACTTTCTGAAATTTTTGGGTTGTGTGAGATTTGGCATTTTCTCCCTGGTATTTTCTCTCTCTCTCTCTCTCTCTCTCACACACACACACACACACAACTTACATTTCTCTAACTCCTGAGGGATTAAGTTCTGTTACCACTACACTGCAATCTTCTGATACTGATGCTAAGAAATTTGGCCTGAAACAATAATGAAAACACTCACTAAAAATGCATATATTTCAAAACCCAAACCACTATCAGAGTATGCTTGCAAACACTATGAACTGTTTACATTTCAAATTTAATTAAAACCGATTCAGTCTAAAATATAGTGGCCAGTATAAGCTCAGCCTAAATAAAAGTAAATAATTTTGAACAAACGTGTTATACATGATTCTTAAGGCCAATTAATACTTAATGAATAAATAAAATCAAAAACTAAAAAATGCCAAATTGAAAAAATCAATATCTAGCAATATCTTTTACCCACTACCAATGTATCATATAGTGTGTATCATGCACTTATCATTTATGATGTTAAACTGAAACATTTTCACCAAGTGATTACCTTTGCTACTCTCTGCTGCTATTATTGTTCAATAAATTGCATAATAAAGTGAATTTTGACACTGGGAACTGAAAACTGTGGGCATCACATTAAGCTTACAAAACAACATTTTCTGCAATTGGCATAATATTTTATCTGTGTGAACTTTGATAAATATGTTTTGATACAAAAAAGTTGGAACAGTGGTATGTAGATGAGGAGATGGTTAATAATTAACTTCAACCTTATATTTGAAAACAACTTGTAAACTACAACACAAAGACAAAGATAAATGTGCTTCAATATCAAAGTTGCAGCATAAGAGTTAACACCATATAATGTGTGCATTGTGGCAGAGGCGACATTTTAAGGTAGGTAAATGCAACACATTGTGCCTAGTTTGATAGCAACTAATGCATCAGAAATAAAAATTATTAGAAATTATCAGTATTGACCAAGTTTCCATGTCATCTCACGAGACTGTGAAATCTTTTCTCAATGAAAATATGGTTCTATAATTTCATTTGAAATATACAAACCTCTTTGTATCAAATGCCACTTTGTGGACTGATCTGGTATGTGGCTTGAGTGTGTATGTAGCTGTACCTGACTGCCTTAAATCTAATCCTACTATAGTTCCAAATTCATCTCCCATAGCAAACTCCCATTCATTATCTGGCTGCCATGACAAACAGGTTGTTATTAAAGAAGGGGGGGCTTTCTCTGAAAACAGAAAAAAAAATTGAAAAATGGAGTTCTTGAAATTAAAAGAATATAAGTATCATCACTACAATAATTAATTATTATGATAATTATAAAATTGTTATTTGTATATAGTATTTAAAGCAAGGTTGATTTAACAATATTCAGAATGTCAGGACAAACTGTACTTAGTCCATCTTTACATATCTTACCAATAAGCTGAGCTGGCTTTGGGTTTCTTGTGTCCCAAAGTAATATGTTTCCATCCTAAACAATAAACAAATATATAAATAAGCATAGATCATTCCATTAGAGAAATTTCTAGCAATTATGTTACAAAATCTGACTATCAAACTCCCTGAACAATGTTATATCTGGATTACTTTTTGTAAAAATTAAGTTTCTTTTAAAAAAAATATATCATATACCTGTGAACTAGAGAGAAATACACTGGAATCTCTAGGATGACATGCTACACAAGTGATGGCATCAGAGTGACCTGAAATAAAGAAAATTTTGTAACAATGTTTGGTGCTCCATTAACAATGAATATGAACTTAGATCATACAAAATTTTAAAAAAGATGAGCAAAATCCACCCTCGTAGATATCAAATACAGTAAGAAAGCATGCAGTCATTTAACGACATCTAGATAACAAGCTAACCTTGAAAAGTGTTGCTGGATTGTTGTTCTTCAATGTCCCATACTTTGATTCTAAAAGACAAACAGAAACAGAGTTCAAATCATTTTTCTGCCCTTGATGGCTACGCTAGCTATGGTACAGCACTAACTACCCTGTCTTCCTAACAGATCTTAAATAATCCCTGGAAAATATCCTTTTATAAATACATTGACATCACATGCTGCTTTTTCTTCAATTCATTCCATTTTTAAATTATACACAATGTAGTTAATTCACTACTTGACTATCCTTTGGCATTTCACATTGCATAACACTCATATTAAGCTGATGAAACTTTTCAGTTCGTAACAGAAATGTGATTACTGACAAATAAATACAATTGTGGTTGTGTCTCACCTGCAGTCATATCCCCCTGACACTGCTGCTGCACCTCCCTGTGCCACACTGAGGGATTTCACCATGTCATCGTGTTCAAAGGCATGATAAATAGGGTTTACAGTTTGCAAGTCCTCTGTAAACTTCCAAATATTTATACCACCTAAAAAGTCACAATGTATGTGTCAGCTCATGTAGAATGTATTTATCAAAAAAGAATGTCAACTGGCCTACACTCATTACTGACAACTGTTTTAATTCAAGTACTGGTTTAGCGGATGCACTGAAATTATAACATATAACAATATGTGAATTTCTGTTTTTATATCACAGCAACAAAATAGGTGAAAATATTATGGCAAATTTTAATTGACCGGGCTTTTGATCACATGTAAGTAGTCACTGTAGAAAGACCACAGTCCTCGTTTAATGTGGTGCAATAAACCTGAATCGTAGCCTGAAATGATGAGGTAGTCATTTATCCACTGGAGGTCAGTAACTCCAGACTCCACATGCATTCCAACAGCACACTTTTCTGCATCAGGGGCATTCTCTGGGTTGTCAAAGAACCAGAATGATCCAGTCCACAGTCTCCCTGTCAAACTGCCAGCTCCTATCAGTAAACCACCACCTATGAAAGAAAAAGAGGATAAACATATACATATATATATATACAGTCCATTCAAGACTACTTTGCCTTTAGACATTTGATTGTGAAGTGAGTCAAAATCATGATGCAAGAGCATGACCTAGGTAAGATTCATCTGCTCATCTACCCGTTATGCCACTGTGAACTCATATATACACTAATGAAGGGGAAGGGGAGTTCTGATTGTGAGAAGTATGTTAAAGATTATTACTGCTCGTATACCAATTCTAGAACTAAACAACTTCCAGGGTACATTCCATTGTAAACAATTCTGCACGGTAGGTTGCCTCCTGGTGGGTGGGGTGGGGGTAAAACTGATTATTTGGGAAAACTGGATGGCTTTACGAGGACTGTGTGACTTAAGGCGGTGAAGTACTATACTGAGGTAAGGCCACACTTTTTTATTTTTCTGGATGACATCCTGTGCGTTCTCCGTAAAAAAAAAAAAGAAAAATCACCCCAACGAAGTCGGTTGTCACAAACATCGTAATAAATTGAATTTGCCGGAAAATGAGCTTTCTGCGCATGCATATTATCACCACGTGGAAATATGGCCGCTTTGCCGTCAAATTCATCTCTAGGATTACTTTCAAATTACATGACAATTAAAGTCATTAAGAGAACGGGGGTCGTCATTTTAGATTGGTATGCCATTGATATTGGGCATGGAGATATCACCTTTTTACAATTATACGAAGGACTGACGGCAGCCAGCGATTATCGCCCGGAAAATTTCAGTGACATTCTGTCCAAAGCAGCACATACCAGGTTTTTTTGTACTAGCGAAAAAAGGGTCGACAAGGGCGTCAAGGTACAGTTGTATTTGGTGGGCTGAAGGTCGGACAGGCCACCCGACAGTTTGGCTGCTTCCTGTGAGTTGAAGTAGACAAAATGGCATCAACCACAGGGGCGGATTGAGGCCGTCTTCTGGGTCTTCTGGAAGACGGTCAGGTTTTTAAGTTTACACTGACGGGTAGCCTATATAAATTTTTTGTCGGAAGATGGTCAAAAATGAAGGATGGACTAACAAAGATAATTTGGAAGACTGTCAGAAAATATCTCTGGATCCGCCCCTGGACCGAAATGAATAGATTTGGTAGTATTAAGCATATCTTTGCATCATTTTTTTAACATTTCTGTTAAGTGTTCATAATGCTTTAATATTGTGAATCTGAGAGTACAAATAAAAATACTGTTTGTTTGATATTTGTTTTATTGATTGCTATATAGGCCTACCAACAAAATGCATGAAATAACCTTAAATAGATTTGGTAATATGCAGCATATCTATTCATGACTTTTTTACCTTTCTACGAAGTATTTACAATGCTTTTTTTTATATTTTGAGAGCATGGATAAAGACATATTGTTAGGTTAATACGTGTTTCTGTGGTAAATTTGTGTTTCCAGCTTTGCGCTGACAGCATTCCTTTACTTAAGCAGTATTTTTTTTTTTTTGGACTTTTTTTTTTTTTTTTTTTTTTCACCCTCTTGCACCAATTTCGGGGTCCCCAGAGGATGTCATCCATGAAAATAAAAAAGTGTGGCCTAAAGTAAGATAAAGATATATATGAGAGCCCTCGCATCGCAGTGGACATGCTTGCACCTGTATCTTTCATGCGTTAGCACATAAAGTAAATATCATAGATCGTAAATAGGAGTGCTAATGCATGGATTGCCATGCTACATGGTAAAATACTTTTAAAAAGCAAAATTTCAATAATAAGTTCATGCTTAACATCAAGGCAGTCATTTAATTCTTGAAAAATGACGTTCTGAACAATTGGCAAACATGGTATCACTAAATATGAATATCTTTTGATGTGAATGAGACGTAAGAATTCAAAAGGTTTATTTATACTCAGGTGTGTTACTGTCCTGTACTGTAGCAGTAACTACCACTACCAGTTACCAAATTATATCATTAAAATGCAACTACAAATTGCATGATTGAAATAACTTTGAGACGATTTTTGATGAAAAACTCAGACAAACTTTCACTCAGTTACAGATATTCTACCATTTTACCTACTTTGGTGTACGTGCAAGACTTCTAAATGTCTATCCATAGCTATTGAAGAATTCAGTAGTGCCATTTCACGTGTTATTAGCTTGCCGGAAATGGGCATCGGAAAAATATCAAAGTTCTCACGTTTTCATTTATTGTGATATAAGATTTTACATGATAGAAAAGTATTACTTATGCAATAATATTAAAAATATGGGACTTAATATGCATAAAATTAATCAAATAAATATTATGAATGCTGTAAACTTTAGTACCCATTGATGATATTGCTCATGTGACCCAACTTCCTCAAAGATCCTACGATGATGTTGCTGTGATCCAGATTAAATAAGAATTTATCAAAATTTAAAACATACGTTTGCTGCATAATGTACGTTACAGATTTGTTTATAACTTGAAGGATTATAAAATGGATTGGAAGAAAGGTTTTAGCTATACCTTTCTAATATTTGTGGGCGTTTTATGTACAACAATTCCAACAGTAACGGTAAGTCTGAAAATGTTGAAGACCGCTGTGACTTGACAAAATGACAACGAGACGAGTATTGCATGTAGTACATAGTTAATTGTTGGCATTTTTTATTTAGTTTTAAACAATGGTAGTAAACAAAAAATGAATTTGAGTAATATATACTTTTAATTTCTGTATTTTGAGGCGTTTGAAATACTAAATATTAATGTAAATATCTTTTTATGTCATTTGTCATTGACTGTCACCTGCCTTTTATCTAATATGGAACAATTTTACAGGCACAAGGGGACATCAGGTGTAAATGTGTTTGCCCAGATAGATCTGAAAACACCACAACAAACAAGCAAAATGTATATCACAATGTGGATGCTAATCCAGAAGAGTGGTTTGTATATTATCTACATTGAAATAATCCTGAACATTTATGTCTGTTACTTCCCATGAAATGCTTGAGATGTTGAAATTATTTCAAGACATGTAGTAGCATCACATCTTTAAATTAAAATGTATTTATATGCACATTATCAAAAAAAAAAAAAAAAACAAAAACAAAAAAAAACCTTGGTTAAGTCAATTTTATATTATATGTGTATTTTGTATTAAGTGCAGCTGTTATTGCTTAGTTGCCTTGATTGACATTTTAAGAAAGTTATTATAGGAAATTTGTGCATAGTAGTAAATGATTTTTGTTTGTTTGTCAGATAATATGTAGTCACTGCTGCTAACAAACGGTTTATGTGGGATATTTTGATGTTCATTTCAGTACATGTGAATATGTAGTGAAACCCACTATAAAGGAGATTGATGCTGGTTTCTGCTTCAGATGTGACTGCAAATATCAGAGACGTAACACTACAACTATAAAGGTATTTGGTATTGGAAAAATATTGAAGGGCTCAAAGAAAATACTTAAAGTGATGTTTTTTGTATTGAAATAGTATTAAGAAGAGACAAACTTAATATTTAAGATTTACAAGGAAGTATCATGTTTTGGTAAACAAAGTAGTTAACATTTGGAACTGATGATGATAGCATTATATGTTTTAGGTGATTGTAAATCTGATCATAGTGATCGTGTTAATGCTGGGGATTTATATGCTGTTTTTGCTCATACTGGACCCTGTGATGACCATTGTGAGAAAAAGAACACAATATGAGCAATACCAGGTGCCAGAAATATCAAAAGAAGGCTTTTAGTTATTACCTGGCATGGGGAAATCCTTTATATATATGTGTTTTTTCTTGGGCCTGTTTTGGTTAAAAGAAACCAAAATTTCTGACTTAGGTGCTGAGTTTACATGCAGTAACATGTTGGTTTTCTGTTCATTTCATTTCATCCAAAACATGCCCTCTGAATAACACTTGTTCTTAGATTTAGGCTCCCTGCAATCTCATTGTATATAGACCCTTGTAGATTAAACTAATACAATGAAAAACCCATGGCATGATATAGCACATACTTAGTATGAGATTAGTATGCTGTAAAGTATGCTAAGAAAATCATCATAGTAATACTAGATTATTCTAATATCCACAGGTGTTGGTGGTGCTGATTATAGTGGCATTATCACTTCTGGTCATATACATGCTTTTCCTACTGTTACTTGATCCTTTGATGAACAGAAGGAAACGTTTATACCAGCAACATAAGAATGAGGTGGTGAATATTAGTTTGGTAACTATCTGGCTTGCTGCTTCTTGCATGAGTAACCCATTGGAGTCAGTGAACTTTTTAAAAATTCTTTTAATTGTTTTAATTATTTGTATTACTTTATTTGTACCAGTGCAGGTACTAGATATACTTTAAATGCTTATGTTGACTGCACAGTTATTTGTCACTTGGAAACAATAATCTCAGAAGTATATTAAGTTCAAAATGTACATTTTATAGACTGAAGAGATAGGGAAACTACAAGTGGGAGGGAAGGGTTCATATGGGTGTCGGTGTATTATAGCAGTATGTCCAAATGAACTTTATTGTGAAAGGACCCTTTGCTGGTTTTATTAAGTATAGTAACAGTTTATGTTTATAATATGAGAAAAGAACTTTGTTTACTGACTCCATCTGCTTCTAATTCACACCTTTAAACAGAGCCTGCTGCATCTGAACAGTTGTCCTTTCTGGACCTAAGGTTTGCCGTGAATTCTCTTGAAAACACCCACCTGTGTGCACTGATATCTTTACAATTTTCACTAATAATCCCGTTTTTATGGGTGAATCTTTGTATTAATGTTAAAACATGTTTAGCATGAATTTGGCTGTATATTTTTACCCTGCATTGTTTTGCACTGTTTATGTTTGTTTTTTAATTTTAAAAAGTGACAGATATATTGTCTAGTCATATTTTTATTTCATTTTGTCAGTGCACTAATAATAAGACATTTGCACTAGTGGATGAAATTTGTTGGCAAATTGTTACACTTTGAATCTTCTTTTATGCTTCTTAACATATTTGCTAGATAAATTGTGTTCTAATATTTTAACTTAAAAAGATCAATTCAGAATGCAATAGACTAGTAATGAAAGTCACATTAACTTCTATCATGAAATATTAGCCAAGTGCAGAAATAGGTAGATGACAAAGGTAGTGTTTTTTTTTTAAGAAGAAAATCTAAAATAAATTAAATTAGCATTTCAGTTATTATTATATATATATTTAATTATTTTTTCTTTCTTCTTAATGCATTTTTATATTATTTTTATTTAAGGATGACCAAGATGAGATAACAACACCTAGGCAGTCTAGGGACCGCATAGGCTCAAAGACTATTGTTACCCGAGTCAGAGATACTCAGGAAAGATGGAAAGGAACAGTTCAAGAACAAAGGAAAAACATATTTGACAAACATACAATGTTGAATTAACTATCTCTGTTTTTTATCATTGTGGCATCATTAGTTAATACTGAATATTGTTTTAGAATTAGGGAATTCCATGATAGATATTAAAAATTACTGCAATTGGTAAATTATGTACAAGTGTCAAGTAAATGTTTCATTACTTTTCTTATAAGTGACTTCCGTGTATGTATTTCAAAGGTAAAATATTTTCATTCTGTTTTTAAATGTCAAATTTTAAAAATGTCAACATTTGATTGAAATTATATTTTAATTCATTTCAAAATGAATATTTCATCGTCTTTTGGCACCATGACATCAATTGATTATGTTGTTAATAAGTGCTTTTCTGCTACTTCATGTATTGTTTAGAAGAACTAAAGTAATAATTCTATAATGGAACATTATATTGCACTGTTGGTGATATTTTTATTTTGCACTACTCAGACTGTTAGTTTACACCAGAGGTCAATAGCAAAATGTATAGATCTGAGGGCATTGTTAATAGGTGTTGTAAATATTTGTTATATATGTTTGTAAAATACATGGAATACAGGCATTAAACCAGTAATTGCATTTTTTTCTTGCCAATTGCTAGTAAATTTAATGTTCTTGACTTCCATCTCTTTCCCAAGGTATTGTAAAAGTTGGTTTCTGCTTGTTTCAACTAACATGGAAGGTACCTAGGATTTGCAGCCTTACTGTAGCACTCTGTATATACTATATGCTCTCTCCCATCACATGGTGAAACTAATAACTGCTATTCAAATTTCAAAAACTAACATGTTCCTGTTGTATTTGATGGTCACATCATTTTTGGATCAGTAAGTGCATTTTACAGGCATTGCCATTATGGCTTGCCAAATACAAATTCTTTCCACCTATGAAACGAAAAGAGCTAGTTCAATTTGTCATGAACACCACATGAATGCTTTAATTGCATCCAATACCAATGGACTTTTCCTGTTTTTATGGTACTTTGATGTCCTATGTTGTAGATAACAAACAGTTTGCCTAATTCTAACGAAGAAAAATCCTTTGAAAACTTCTTTGAGTCAACCAACAAAAAACAAAGCAACAAGATGGCGGTTGTGAATGATATTTTATTCCATGATGTATTTTGTCAATTCCATGCATTCACCCTTTCTATTACTCTGTTTGACTTATTTCAGAAAGCAGCATACTTTACAACCTGCACACCTTGAACTTCTACCTAACACAGACTGATTTATTAACATTGCATACATTGTCATACCTTTCTTCAGGTTGTTGCCTTCAAGGTGTACCATAAAATCTTAGTTAGAATTAATAGCTATACATGGAATGTCTATGCTAATGCTATTAAGCAGTAAAAAAAAGTTAATTTTATCATGATAAACCATGCAAAACTAAGAAAGACTTATATGTAAGTTACAGATTATAGAGAGAGCACCATTTAGTAATACAGAGATAAACGTAAGTTAAATTGATAACAATTGTAAATATAAGTAAACACTTAAGTCTTTGGCACAACACGTTGATCATTTCTAAAAATAAAACTGCTAAAACGATAAATGTTTGTTAAATGAGTTGTAAAACTATATTGAAAGGACTAACAAAATAAATACTCTAAGTTGAATCTGTTGCAAGTCTGTATAATATCTGAGATGTCTGGTACTTCCCCATCTGACACAAAAACACAATCCAAATTTGCATGTTTTAATTTTTTTTCCAGTTAAAATTAATTATAATGCTATAATATAACCTTTGGGTGTATATATTTGAGTGATCCAGCTGTGCAAAGAATGAAAATGTAATCACATGTTGGACACTCGTGAGCTCTGGAATGTTTGGAAACTGAGCGGATGTTCTCCCCAGTTTGTAGATGATACATTATACACAAGTTGTCATGAAACAAAATCTCTTAAGAACAGGATGACACAACACAGACTTCCAAGCCATGGGAGTATGTTTGATTCTGCCATATTTAGACCTCTCAAGGACTACACTATTCTTTTGACATGAAGGACGATTGGTTCTATAGAGGGATCAAGGAGGGGGCCTACATCTACAGGCATTGAACTGCACTTACATGGAACACTACAAAGGCAACAATTTGTTGTTTCTTGATGAAGTTTGTTGGATATATATATATATCACCTTGGTGTTCATACAATCTGTAGGCGAGTGTCCATTATGTGATTAATATTCACTCTTTGTTTGCTTCTATATCACATATCATAATTTTAAGTGTAAATATTAAATTCTTATATATTAAATTTGATAAAGAATTATACAATTATGTTGAAAGACAAGTAATTACCACTTCATAAATAAATATTTAATATTGGCAAGATTTGCACATAAGTAACCAAACACCATGTGTAGTAAGCAGTTGTTAAAATATAAATAAAAAATGGACTCTCCATAATATATGGAACAAACCTTGTTTAAGAGAATGTTATAATATCATGTTTTTATATGGAAAAAAGTGACTAAAAGCCACCAAATTGTGTAAAATGGTAAAATATTTCAGAAAAAATGATATGCAGATCAACCAAGAGGATTTGCATGTGAAATAAGCCTAAACATAAGGAACTGTACTTTCATGATTCATGATAAATTGCTCACTATAAAAAATCAGTAATAGACATACCAAGACCTAATGAAAGAAAGGAAAATGCATTAAAGTATCATATAACCATCATACAATAAGTCTTTATATTCAACAGATGAATGCTTTATAATGCACTGCAAACATCTCTCTACACTATGATATGTTATTTTTTAATAACTTTTACTATTCATAATTTTTTTTTTATCTGTGATGCTTTAAAAGAGTATTTTCCAACAAAATATTAGGGATATGTATATGCGAGTTTCAAGGCAAATTTGCTCCAAATGTGCAACAGAAAAACATAAGCAACACTACCTTAAATAGTATCCTTACAATGAAGGGCAACTTCATTTCATTTTAAATTTTATTAAAAATTTAAAGCAACTAATTAACAACTGTTTCATGGTATAAATAGAGGTTTTTGAGCACTGACTTTAAGTTTTGTGTTCATTTCAAATTTGTCCAGAGATGTATATCACTTGATTAAAGAAATTGAAAATGTAAGCAACAAGCAGATGCCTGTTGATTCTCTTTGCAAAAGTAAATAGATGCCTGTTGACTCTCTTTGTAAAAGTAAATTATAGGAATACACTGCGTTTATGAGAAAATGTTGTGGTACAATTATATCCTACCCGTGAAAAGTAAACTCCGCACAAACTGAATATAACACTGAGTTCAAGGTAAATCAAATGATAATTCAACAACAACATTTTATAGACATTCTTGAAAGAGGTAATGCAACTATTCATGCCTTAGTTCAAGCTTGGGGGAGAGGGAGAGGGAACGTGGCTACTTAAAAGTTTGATAAAAGGTCCATATCTTCCTTATGGGCCATGAAGTTCCAGTTGATCAATTTATCATTTCATTCTAAATAAATATCTTCTGTAGGGTGTGAATAAGCCATATATTCCTGGTAAAATCTCTTGAAGGCATCCCTGCAAAAGAGACAATTATATTTTGTGTATTGCACTATTACACAGCAGACACTTAAAGACCTGTAAATACTAACGTACATGTACACATTGCTCTGCCTCCATGTGCAAAATAGTAAAAAGTATTTAAATCCCTTAAAATATATATTAAAAAGTCTATTTATTTATTTTTGTCATTGTTGATATACATGTTAAAAGGCCAAATAATTTTGCATAAAATTCAACGTTACCCAACAGCTTCTGCGACTGGTTTTGTTGACGTCTCACCAATGTAGACATGGCAAGCAAAGCGACCTTCTGTCGGGTGCTTGGTGATAAACCCAAAATACCTATAAATGGGGGGAAAAGTATGGGGATCATTCTACATATCTAAATACATTATTAAGTTTTATATTTAATGATGTTCCTCAAGAGTATAGGTTTTGATGTGACCACAGAAAACTGGAATACTACACACACAACACTTACTTTTGGTTCTTTGGATGAAATCCACAGAATGAGACATTCTTCAATGAGAAAAAATGGGCATTTCCTGACTTGTCCTAGATACAAAAAAAAGTTATTTTGTGGGAAGTGCAAGATATAATGTTAAACAAGCATAAACTTCATCTACCTTGTACAAAACATTATTCAGTAATAAAAAATTTGGAGAAGTAATTATATTTATAATAAATATGCTTTTATTTCTTTTTACTAAAGAAAACATATCAAATCTTACTATTAATCTAATCAATAACAAACATACAAAAGTGTTCACCTAATAATCAACATGAATTACCATGCCGAGAACAAAACCATCTCGATGCACACTTAAGACTAAAATGCAAACACCATAATGAGGGTAGAACAAAATTCTGAATTAAATGAAAAGCAAGCCAAACCAAAGCAAGGACCATGCACCTTATTTCCCAACACCTTCCCAAGTTTCTTCCTGAAAGAACTTCTAAGGCTTGAGAGGGAAGAAGAAAGAGATTCTTTTTCCTTGGCCTGAAATCAAATCTTAAATGATGACTTCTTTTGTGGATACAAATTTATAGGCAACATTCAGATCGCTGTAATGAAATAACAAAAAGTGATGAATTCTTTTGAAAGTCTTTTTTTATGTGAATTATCTTTATTTCTTAAACATAGTTCATCTGTGATAAGATTCAAGAAATCTATTAAAAAATAGTGGAACAAAGAGGCGATACCACCTCCAGGTATTGTAACACCGCTTGGAGTAAGCACATCGTATGAAAAAAAAAGACACCACCTCCAGTGTTGTGCTTGACAAACTCCACATAATGCAGTAAACAAAAGTTCTTAATTTTTTGTTGAAAATTACAATTTATAACAAAATCATGGGGGGAAAATACAATTATGCACAATAGGCAATACAGATGTTAGTAAATTGTGTAACTAGCTTAAGGCTTCAGGCCCATGAAAGTTCAAATTCACACTTGAAAAAATCAGAATGAGAAAAATGAAAAATGCCTAAGAACTGGATCTGAGGAGTAACCACTTACATCAAAAAAGGCATAACTTCAACAAAACTAAACCAATCAAGATAAATTTTGAACTTGAAATGAACATTATTCCTTTACATTGATCCTGTACGTTTCAAAGCAAAAAATAATACGGATTTCACATAATTTGCCAAAAAATAGAGAAAAAGGGCTTAACTTTTGTAACTAGAAAAGCACTCCGAGAGTGTAGACCTCCACCAAGGCAGCAAAGTCTCCACCCAATGCTGTTTCACCCCTAAATTTTCATTCTAAAATGATTTAGTTTTTTTATTATTGATTATTGATCCATATCACCACCAAAAACTAATCATCTGTTCCTTGGCCCACTTCTGACAGTTCCTGAAAATTTCATCAAAATCGGTCCATAACTTAGTTTTTTGTTTTTTGTTTATTGATTGATTATTGATCCAGATCACCACCAAAAACTAATCATTTCTAAGTTAACCCATTTCTGACCTACCCTGAAAATACCATCGAAATTCATCTATAACTTTTTGAGTTATGTTGATGACAAACAGACAGACAGACAGACAAACAAACAGGGGTAAAAACAACCTCCTTGGCGGAGGTAAAAATGGTCCAATCAAGCTGATTCTTGAACTCAACCTGTATTTCAGCAAGACTGATCACTCCTCTGAGTTTCAAGACACAATAGGTCTATCATTTTTCCTTGAAATGTGTTATCAGTATTGCATATATGCTGAAAAAAAGCAAAAAACAGCATCACTTTTGAAAAAATTGGCTTGATCATGCTGATTTTCAAACTCGACCTATATTTCAAAAATATTCATCAGTTCCAGAAGTTTGAAGACAAAAGATACAAAGGTTTTCTACTTATCATGTTATCACTGGACAGCGATGGCAAAGATGGCCATGTCGACAACAGATGCATGTGACAGCTATATGTACAGACACAACTGAGCATGTATATAAACATTTTCACATGGCTGTTTTCACAAAAATAAGAAAAAAAAACACTTTCATGCCAAACATACCAATGCATTATTCTAAAATTTCATTAGAATGCTAATAATACCGATTCCTGTTACTGCCATCACCAGTTAAGGAACTGATGCAAACACTATCAATGTCCATATAAACCCATGTTCCCCATTAGTCTCAAACAGTTCAATATAACCAGCAATCTTCCCTTTGCGCATTAAAAAAATTCCAATTATCTAACCACATTTATAAAAGGGACAGTACATGAGATGTTTTGCCTTAAATGTTCCTCTTGATCATTTTATATATTCTTTATTTATATCTCAAAAGTATTATTAAATATTTTTCTTGATTATGAAATTATTATCCATGCTTAAATTACAATCCGCAAGGGATGAACATAACTGTTTTCTCAACCAAGTATAAAAAGTAGGTCTTGATTATGTTAAGCTACTGGGCACTTTGAAGGTGGAATGTGATAGAATTTTAACTACTCAAAAAAATTGTGAGGAACAGAGGAAACATGCTTGTTGTATTTGTCACGTAAACCCCATTTACTGTCCCTGTATTTAAAAAACTGTTTTTGCAAGGATATTTGTCACATCTCAAACAACATGCTCTTTCATCATTATTCTTACCAGTTTAAAATGGTTAAACATTTTTACGTACTTTTCATAAAGTAAAGGTAAAATGCGTCTTAGGAATGGATCATACATGTAGCCTAAATAGTGGGAAAATCTATGACATTATGCACATAATTAAAGTGGGGAGATATGGGATGAACTGAATGGTATCAAATGAGAGATGACATGCATAGCTAATACGAAATTAACTTTTTTGACTAAACTTCATTCAAACACCTTCAGACACTAATTTATATCTTGTACAACAAATAAAGCCTTTTTCTCTACATAAATGAAAAGCAAGAGATATGTCTGCTGACAGTCATTAATCTTGAAAATTATTTTGAATATCCTAAAATCAAACTAAATATCTTTCAATAAATACTTACCTTATCTTTTGACTTTGTTTTGACAATCATTTTAATTCCAAATGAACTAATTTCCAATCTACACTGAGGAGGTGGTGTTGTGTTCAAAGTCATTCTTCTGGTCAAAGCTACCTGAAACCCCAAAATATACAGTAGAATTTATAACAGACACATTTGATTTATCAAAGCCCTTCCTTACTAATTTTTAAATCATTCACATAATAATAATAATAATAATAATAATAATAATAATAATAATAATAATAATAATAATAATAAATTTTAGAAGACAAATTATCATGCTTTATCTCAAATTACCCAAATTCTATACCGAATAAACACAAGTAAGAAAATATTAAACATAAAAAACACAAAAAGAAGATGATCTACATGATCTACATGATCTACACACAAGTTAGCTATCAAAAATAATTTGCAATTTGATAAATGCTTCATCTGAATACCTTATGTATTGCTTGGCACAAAACATCATGACCCTTGTGGAAATTCACTTCGATGGAACCCAGAAAATACAGCATGAATTTATCAACTCTGTTCTTATCTTCCTCTGTAATAGAAATTGAAGGATTCAAAATAATAATCATTTATCTTACAAAATTAGTAAAAATAAAACTAGTTTAAAAGCAAGTTTTGGCCACCCTGATCTTGAGAGATAACTTGAAACACTATAGCATACCCTTGCCATTTCAAGTAAGGGCATGCTATACTGCAGAGGTTTGTTTCAAGTTATCTCTAAAGCTCTGGTGGTTTTGGCTCAATTTCAGTAAAGATTGGCAATAAGATATAACAAATGAACTCACCCGTTTCCTCATCATGAAAGAGATTCTTTTCATAAACATATGCTGATGGAAAAATGCCTCTTTTTCCAGTTCTGAGATTTACAGCTGGAAAAGTGAAATAAAGTGAAATAATCTTAATCACTTTTATTATCACACACACACACACACACACACACACACACACACACACACACACACACACACACACACACACACACACACACACACACACACACACACTAAATAATCAAATTAAAAAACTTCAAAATCTGATAGCTTTTGGTGCAAAAAAAATTAAAACCAAACTTACTTGCTAAACAGCCTTGTTTCCATTACACCATTTTTACACCAAAAGTATGAATGACAAGTGTATTAAACATTGCAACATTCATTATAGAACTCCAGAAAATGCCTTAAAAAAAGCTTTCCAGCAATGTGGATGAAATGTGTACATACCATGACACCATAAGTCATCTGCTTCTTCCTCTACATATATGGGGTCTCCAATCTCCACTGCAATTTCATCACTATGCCTAGGTATAAACTTGTGAGCTCCCCTATGAGTTGATTCTATGCACAAGTCACTTAAACATGAGCTGCTTCTCGATATTGCACCTAAAATAAAAGTCTCATTAATTGTTGGTAAATATAGATATATATAATAATACTTGACAGCAAAGCTGGCAAATATACAGACACCATACAGACACCATACAGGAAAAAAGGCAGCAAAGCTGACAAATGTTCAGGCATTGCGCAGAAAAAAAGTGCACCAAATATCAATTTAGAGTGTACATGTTCTGACTGTTCACACTACCTTTTGACTCCACACCTGGAATCTTTCCCAATCTTTGAGTCGGAGATGCTGGTTTCTTTCTTGGTTTCTCTTCTGGTGATGAGTCTTCCATCAGGTAAACATTGTCAAAACTCAGAAATGCCTTGTTATTTGCAGATGTAGTATTGAATTTCAAATGCATATCATCTGTAAGTGCTCTGTCTCTTTGAAAGAAGTGGGGATTTTCTTCATACTCTTCTTCTCCTTCATCAGAAAAGGGGAGGTTGGGGGAAAAAGTCTCCGGTGTCTGAAGAGGGGTACGGTCACTTGGTTGGGGGTGCTCAGCATCCCATATTTCTTCAGCAAGGGATTTCTCTGAGGAGGTTGATATGGACATAGGACTAGCTATAAATAAAAAATGACATTCATGAGGAACATTAAAGATGCTAATTAAACCCAGTTCAAACACCATGACTAACAAAGTAATAGGTACAGCAATATACAAACTTTGAGCCTCTGATAATCCATTTCATGGTCAAAGTTAGATTGCCAGTATATGACTTCCTATTCAAGTTCAATAGTAACTATGGATGGTGTATTTCTGCTACTTTAGGAGTATTTCACATTTTATTTTCACCATTGAATATTGCTAAGTTGTGCGTTTTGATATAGCGCAATTCCTAAACCATATCGCAAACAAAAAATGGACACCACTTCCAGAATTGTGCTTGACAAGCTCTACAAAATGCAATATACAAGAGGACTCTAGCATTTATGGTTCCAGAATTAGGGAGAGTTTTCAGTTTCAGCATGCTAATGGGTGCTTCTCCCATGAAAATGCACTGATTGACCCCAAACTCCCAAAGATGAAGGGAGTCCCTAATTGTATCCCCTCGCCATAATATGAGTGCTTAGGTCTGTGTTGTTCCTGAAAATTTTTGCAAAAAATTCCCATTTTTAGAAAAATTTGGCCCCTTTGACCTTGAAATAAGGGCCAAAGGTTAAATCTAAGGGCACATTTGGAATCTCAACATATGACTTTGGGTCAGACTTCTATACTAATTTTTCCCACAATTCCTTCAGTTTGAGAGATATTTAGCATTGCATTTTCAAAATTTTTGACAAGTGTGCGTTTCAACAAGCGTCACGCCCAGGCAAATGCACCGACTGAGACAAAAAACCGGGGGGTTTAAGTTGAGATTATATGTGATCCAAATCCAAGAGATGGGCACACAGGCCCATGCGGTCTAGAAGGAGAAGCGGTAACGGTGACTTGTATCCCATGCCACCCTGCGGAGCTGGCGGAGCAGACAGAGCCGTACGATACAGGCTGGGACTAAAACCATAAGTACTGCCAGTGTACACGCTGGTGGTATTAATAAAATCATCATGAACATGCAGAAAATGTGACTAGCAAAGGTCTTCAGGCCCATGGAAGTTCACTTAGGCAGCAGTGGCCAAAACAGGGATTCCTTCAATTTTGATACAATATTAGGCCCCATACAGAATAGGGGACCAACTAGTCTGAGGGCAGCGTTTGACACTCGCACTCGCCAGCAATCTGGCATGTGAAATTTATGATGCTAGTCGCCATTTTGGCGAGTATATTTATGTCAACTTTCTATATTAGTGTATCGGCAAAATTTAGACTCAATAGAAGTCCGATTGACATGCCAACATTTACGGGGAAGTTCAGGGAACTCCCCTAACTGCTAACCTCATTATCACTCTCATAAGTAATAATCGTGATTGGTTGATGTTGAGGAATTCTGTAATGAAGCATTCACAGTCTCACTGTCAATTTTGAAAGCCCCTAGCCTTCGTTTGCGTGAAGTGATGAGTAAACAAAATCAAAGCAGAAACGAACTGATGCTAACCCAAAGCATGTTTTTGACATTCTCTAAAAATCTTTTTCCGAGCAGAGCAAAAAGGTTTTCAAATGCGCGAAGATTAGCAATGTGTTTAGGGTTAGAGAACTTGAATTACCTACATTGCGCTAATACAATACAATACCATTCAGTAATGCAATATAACGAATTATATTTCACCTCGGATACAATTGAAATTTTAACAATCTCATTAGCTTTACAGCTATTCACCAATTTCATCTCCGTCAGAGCGACCTACAGAGTTCACCCTTAATATCACATGAGTTTAGTTGTAATATTAATAATATTTAATTAAAGCTCATTTTAATATTTATCTTGTAACAAGTGCTTTTAGAGCCTAAAATGAGTTAAACAATTGACCAAAACAGTTTTAAATTTTATCTTTATTTGCATATGACTTATAACCAACTATGCAGCATTGGTACCTGATAACATCTCAATCATCAGTCATTACACATTGCCTGCACTTTGAATATTTGGCTGGTAACTTCTTAATAAAAAAGGCCAAAGTCTGGCTTGTACATTTTCAATTTGGCCTGCAACTTTCAAAACTCACTGGCCAAATTGGCCTGTGCTAATTCAAATGAAGGTCAAACACTGTGAGGGTCAAATATGGCCGACCCACTTGAATACTTCCCCATGAGGTAACTATGCAGTGTCTATTAGCGGATTAGATGGCAAGCTTTGTAGTAGGTCACCATATTTGACACTCAGACTAGTAAGTCCCCTATTCTGAATGGGGCCTTACATAATGCTTAACAGCATAATCACCATCAATCTTTAATTATGCATTAATTACAGGTAACATGGATATTTATAAAATGTGACTAGCAAAGGTCTTTAGGCCAAAACGCCAAAACGTAAACAAGAGATAACTGTACTGAAATGAGTTTTTTCCATTTTCAACACTTTTTTTTTTACAAAAAACAAAATAATCAATTTGCTGTCATTGTTATAGGATCAACTAAGAAAATTGTTGAGATGGGAAAAATATCAATAGAATAGTTTTAAATGCCCAAATTATTATATTCTAAGATTCTGAACATAGTGAATGATTGAATCTGACAAACTGTACTGATTTGAGTAACAGCATATTTCCATCTTTGATACATGATAACAGGTTTACCATCATTTTATATCATCAATTAACAATATTGTAAAGATGCAGAAAATATATCAAAAGAACACTTACATATCTAGTTAGTTCAATAATGAGACTGCTAACATGCCTAAGAATTGAATCCGAGGAAAAACCACTAAATGCAAGGGCACAACTTCATCAAAATTGAAACCATCAAGTCGATTTTGAACTGGGCCTGCATTTTAGTAAGATTGCTGCATTTCAAGACAATAGGCTTATCGGTTTTCCTTGAAGTGTGTTATTAGTGTTGCATATATGCTAAAAAAAGGAAAAAAAACAGCATAACTTTTGTAAAAACAGTCCGGTCAAGCTGATTTTTGAATTTGATCTGTATTTTAGTAAGATTCATCACTTCTGTGAGTTTTAAAACAAAACATTTAACTTAAATGTTTTGTTTTAAAACACACAGAAGTGATGAATCTTACTAAATTTTAATGGTTTTCCACTTATCGTGTTATCACTGTAAGTGCACAGTTATGAAGGTGGCAACACATCTGTGTCTGTACATAAAAAGAGAAAGAAAACCAACATAAGGTCTAAAATTATTAATTCAAGCCTTGACTATACATCCCCTTTTCTTTTTTAAAAAACACACAAATTGCTTTTTTTAGAGCATAATAATTCAATCCACTCCACATATATTAGTACCTTTATGCTGAGGCAAATGAAGATCATGCCTTTCACTTTGCGACTCTGGTACAGTCCCATTGGACACTGCCTGGAATTCATCTTCACCTGACAGAGATGGTGGAATTTGAGGGAGACGTCTTGGTTTTCTGTCTGCCCTAGCAGCATCTTGGCCATTTTTAGCTGTTCTAACATATTCCTGAAATAATGAACAGTTTGTTCAAAGGTTCCTTTATTTCAAAATTTTATTGAATTTCATAATATTCTCGAAATGCGTAGACAATTGTAGTTCAGGACCAATACAAAGCTGAATCTATTATATCTAGATTTAGAAATATATGTGTACTGTTGTGGCATAGTATTAATGACAACACATGAAAAACTGTAGACAAGAATTGAATCTTAAACTAGACGCACATTAGGCAAGTATGTAGGTGTAATTCTATGACCAAGAACATACACTTCTTTATTTATTTTCATCCAAATGTTCCATATTTCACAGTAAACAGAATCAAAAAAATAGTTGACATCAAAGTATATATATATATCTGTATAAGAATATGACTGCAATAATGCATTCAACCTGCTGACTAATTCATGTGGTTCATATTCCTGTAGCCACAGTGAGTTTCACTGAAACATACTGTGTGGGCCCATTTAATATGATGTTCCTGAAGAATCAATAACTACTTTGTAGTGTACAATGAGTGTCTGCTCTGTTTTTCACATGCCTACACTCTTTCCAAGTTTATGAAGCATTTCTATTGATTTCCTGTTTATCTGGCCTGTTGCCATATCTGTTCTTCATACTATTATAGCTCAGCTTGATATTGGAAGGCAGGGTGAAAGTGAATGTGATCAAAGGACAAACCTTACCAGACCAGATCAATGCTCATGAATGCATATGTTATTTCTGCCATACATAAATTGTAGTGAGTAATCTAATCACTGTTGTATGCTCTGTTGCTCAAACCTTCCAGAACTTAAAGGTATAATTCTATTTCTACCAGAACTTAGACTGGAGTGTCAAGTTAATCATATATATATATTGAATTCATGTTCTATCATAGAGTGGATTATTTTTTATTGACATATATATATATATATATATATATATATATATATATTTATATATATATATATGATAGAACATGAATTCATTTTACAATAATCAGAATAGGCATATGAATACATATATTAACAAAATTTCTTTGGTCATTATTTGACCATTGAATTCTTCAAAAATGGCTTGAAACATATAACTGACATTGGGTTAATTGCACTTACATTTTTTGGAAAGTTTTCATATCCAGTTCCATTTGAAATGACATCACTGGTATCTTGTCTTTGCCTAGAAGTGCTTGTCTTTTTCTTGCTGTATTCATCTTCATAGTTGTATATCCATTTGGTTTTTTCTTTTTCTAAGTTGTTATTAAATTCAGCTTTATGAGAGAGACCCATGATATTAAAGCTGTCCTGTACTGAATTGACTCCATCTCCATGTCTGTCCAGATTGAATGTTGAATTCACAGGCTTGGTGTTTAATGTTGGGGGTTTCCTTGATTTAATTTCGGTGGTAGAAGCCGATATACCATTTTCTTCATAATAATCATCCAAGTCAATAATATCTCTATCCAAACCCAAGTCAATGCTTTCATCTGGGCTCACATCATGAGTTAATCTGAAAAAATCACAGACGTCGATTTCCTTCATGTTGAAAATGTACAAAGGCACAAAATTATCATAATTTATGTCATCATATCAGATGGGCTCTGCTGTCTGTGGACATATGAGCACCCATGGTAGAGGTTAGCATTTGCATTTTATAACTGTTTGCAAACACTGATTTTGTGCCAATTTATGCTTGAAATGGTATTAAATTACAGTTCAAACTTCTATAGAAACATAAAACCTTCAGGAGTTTTTCAGGTACCAAAAATGAAACATGAATCTGGGAATAAACTGACTTTAGCACCCATTTTCCAGGCTGAATTTGGCCATTTTGGTTGAACATTCTTAGTAATACTTTTTTGATGCTATCAATGGATAGCTTTTGTTTTGAGGTACATTATCTGGGTCCTCACTAACATATTTCTTTCTCTTTTTGTTTTCTTTTTTACCATAGATATTATTCTTATGCTGGTCCTAAAGGGGAGGGCCCAAAGTTTAAGTCCAAAATGCCAATTTTTTTCTTGAAAACGGGTAGTGTGGTCCGATCTACCGGTGATTTCAGGATCATTCGGTGCAGAGTCTGGTAGTTGGGTAGGCCTGAGGTTTACTTCCTTAAGCACGATTTCATTTTTGACAGTTATATATATACAGTTATATATAGTGGGGTTAAAATATGGAGACCACAAGGAAGTAGAGCAGCGATTTCTTTACTTGAAAAATAGCTGAACTTCCAAAATTTTTGAGCTACAGGCTTGTTCTTTTTTCACTTTATAAAGAAAAAGTATTGATATAATATGTACGTACAACTGACGTGAGATTCATTTGCAACCTTTTTGTCACTTTATGGGAGTGGCATGACTGTTTTGCTTTCAATGAGATCAATGTTGAAAGTAGGTCCATGTACATTCTACAAGCATTGGACATTTGTAAATAAAATAATCCAGTGCTGTCAAGGGCTTAATTGCTTCATTTTTAGGTTATCATAATTTTTAAATTTAAATTTTGAACAACAAAAGCTTCATAACTGCAACNCCCTGACTGCCTCTTCTGCAATACCCTATAGTTTACTTTTGTATTTGTGCAACAGTTGTACACTTGTACACTCTACTACATACGCAGTGTATCTCGATCATAGTTAAATTTTTCTTTGCTTTTAAGATGAATTTTTGGTTAATGTGGAGTTACTGTGGTGGTGATCTCCAAACATACCCTCTACCAGGGTGAGTGATAGATTTTTTACAGATATTCACAGATATGTCTCTAGCTAGATAGATGGTCATTTTCAGCTAAACCCACCCTGTTTAGGAGTATCTGAATCATTCAAGTTAGCATTCTCACCACCTGGTCATTCACATTGTTGGCCAGTGCCTCATCTTTGAAATATGGTGGACATCCCAACCTAAACAAATGGTACAGATTGGGGTGTGTATGGATTGTTTAAGTTGTGTCAAAGATTAATTACCTAGTAATATATTTTGCCTTTATATCACCTATTGGCTTGGCATTGACCATTTCCTGTTTTAACTTGCTATTGTACTTCTTTTTTTTAGTGTTGTGTTGTGCTATATTGTGCATTTTAGGGAGACCCCCTGACCAGAGTTGGAAAATAGGAAAGCTAGGTAACTCTGGTGTCTTCTGTAGCAATGTCCACAGCCCAGTTGAAAAATTTAAATTATTATATCTCTTGTATCCTACAGCCTCTGAATTATAATTTCTCCACCTGTTCAACTTTTTTTGCCACTGTAAAACACTAGAAGGCAACCTTACCAACCATCCATATATGAACATAAACTGTGCCATTGTTTTCAGAAAGATGTGTTTGGAAAAAGCCCCCTTTACACTGGACGGCGTCCCTTCTGCGTCCAGCAGTTCGGCCCCATTTGAGAGTTAAAGAATTATAATACTTTACGTGCCGACAACTGGCCGATCATTGAGCATTCATTCTGATACCAAATCAATGCTCGTGCCTCCTTATAAAGACCACAGCGATGCCAAATTTCATGGTCGCAGAAAAGACGCAGAAAGGATGCCGTCCTGTGTAAAGGGGGTATAAGCAATTAGGGCTTGGACTTTGTGGCATGCAGGATCAGTAGTCGATCCACCAAACCTAGGTTTTTTGTTTTTGACAACTGTTCATTTTTCATCAAAGTTCTTGTTCAAGACTACTGACTGACATCTACTAGTACTCCCAGTAGCTTCATTAGTTATATCCCAACAATTCACAGTGTTCTGTCTGCGCGTACATACAGTAACCTAAAAATCGTTAACCAATCTGATGAGAACAATGGACATTGGAGTTAAAAGACTATAAACATTTAACTGTATCAGTACCATATTATGGCATGTACATAGACTCATAGTTGAGGTACTCCGAATCTACCGTAATTATCTTGTTTCAACGTACGGCATACGAAAAAAATCTTAAAAGATTTCTAGAATCAGTTATAAATACTTTGAAATTAATCAAATTATATTGCTCCTACCTATATCTGTCCCTGGCATACGATTTTTGTTCAATTTTTTTAGAATGATTCCGTCGCTCCCGTGTGGATATCATGTTTACTAATGGCCGTTTTTTGGCAGTCGTAATATCAGTTACGACGAAAATTACGTACCCGTTTGTGGTTGCTACGGGTTGAACCGGACACTATTCAGGGAGGCGGCGGCAGGGTGCTGAAAGCCCAAGATGTCGCTCTCAAGAGTTGTGCGACTAGGTAAGGTGTCATGCACTGGTTTAAACACTAACAAGGTTTGTTTGCCGTTTGTGACATTTTACAAAACATGTAGAGATGTCAAACAGGTTCTGTTATTAGCACTACTCTTTGGCAACCCATTGCCATTGCCCATTGGAGAGACGAAAATTAGAGTTGGGGATCTATCTTAATTCTTCGGTACTTTTGTAGTATACCCCCCCCACCCTGTAACTTCCTGAAACTTTCATTTTTCAAACATTTTTTTTTACTTTGNATCTACCGTAATTATCTTGTTTATCCCGTACGGCATACGAAAAAAATCTTAAAAGATTTCTAGAATCAGTTATAAATACTTTGAAATTAATCAAATTATATTGCTCCTACCTATATCTGTCCCTGGCATACGATTTTTGTTCAATTTTTTTAGAATGATTCCGTCGCTCCCGTGTGGATATCATGTTTACTAATGGCCGTTTTTTGGCAGTCGTAATATCAGTTACGACGAAAATTACGTACCCGTTTGTGGTTGCTACGGGTTGAACCGGACACTATTCAGGGAGGCGGCGGCAGGGTGCTGAAAGCCCAAGATGTCGCTCTCAAGAGTTGTGCGACTAGGTAAGGTGTCATGCACTGGTTTAAACACTAACAAGGTTTGTTTGCCGTTTGTGACATTTTACAAAACATGTAGAGATGTCAAACAGGTTCTGTTATTAGCACTACTCTTTGGCAACCCATTGCCATTGCCCATTGGAGAGACGAAAATTAGAGTTGGGGATCTATCTTAATTCTTCTTTGATCTTCGGTTCACCAAAAATTTGCCTCCCTGACTTTGTATTGGAGCATTTATAAACTTCATTATATATATTGGAGCATTTTTAAACTTTATCAATTTGGTATTTAACATATCAAAGAAAAAAGTATTAAAAAAAAAAAAAAAAAAATGTCGGCGAGTAACTGTGGTCTGTCATCTTACATTGAAGTTGAAGGCTGGTAAATTTGTCCGCATATTTCGGTCGCATAATAACTAAAAATAATAATATTTAAGCCATTTTTTTTACGCTTTCTTATATTTTTAATGAATCAAAGATATGGCTGCACATAACTAGTACTTATTATCAGAAAACTTAGGAGTGCTAATGCTTGAATGAACTTTTGTGCGGGTCATGCTAAAATGGGCAATACAGTGCAACACACAGAGAAAAATTACTCCAGACACAAGTAAACACTTGCCATCACTCACAATTTTGGAAAAGACTAAAGAACAAAACCTGCTTCAAGCACAGGCTTTCCAGATATATACCATTCTCACCTTCTGGATGGATGAATATGTATGACAGGAATCATATATTGTCCATTACACTGCTTGATTTGCTGGCCAAGTGGTAACATCCTTAGTTGTCAAACACTTCAATTTAGGGGGAATGGGTTTGATGCCTACTCAGGCCCGTGTTTTTTTTTTTTTTTTTTTTTTTTTTAAATACAAGTGTGAAAATAAGACTTTCACACAGAATATTTAAATCGTGTATATTAATCCTTTATCATGGTTCAATGATTAATATGATGGACGAGTATCAGCTAGTGAGTAGGAAGTCACCTACTGGCTGTGACCTTGAAATTGACCTTAGACCTATTTTTAATGATGAACTGCACTTCACAAATTTCCAAACTCTTAAATTTGCTATTGAACTTGATTGGGAAGTCCTATATTCACAATCTTACTGCAACCTTGGATTTCTTATAAATTGTAATTTTCTGCAAAAAAAAATTGAGAACTCTTGTTTACTGCATTTTGTAGAGCTTGTCAAGTACAACACTGGAGGTGGTGTCCCTTTTTTTCCATACAAATGTGCTTACTCCAGCTGGTTGTACTATACCTGGAGACAGTATCACTTCTCTGATCCTGTACTTTTTTCTTGGTTTCAGGTATTAATCAACATCCAGGCTGGCAACGCCTCGTTTCAAAAATATGTATCCCTACCAGTACAAACGTCATGTCCCAAAGAGGGTAGGTGATTATTTACTGTTCATCAAGTGAAGAAAAAAATGTCATGGTGTTGCTATTGAAGGATATTTCTTTAATATATATCTTTTATTCCAACTTTATTATGAACCTGCAATCTGTGAGTAAATTGTCTTGTTGTAAACAGTTTACTTCTTGATGTTAGCAAACTTTTTCTCACAAGGTGGAGTTTTCCAGCATTTTCAGGAACCCATCCTGAAAAAAATGCTTCATTTTATCTCACAAGCTGTTGGGTTTTCAATCCCAACAGGTTTCAAATAAACTCCTGTATTTTATAATTAAGTGCCCAATATAATAAAAACAGTGTAAATCCAGCATTGTAATAATCAGCGGTAAAATATCAGGTAATCGTAGTACGCGCAGTAAGCTATAACACTGTAATCGTCATATAATAACTTATAGTAATGACGGGGAGAGCGCTTTTTTACCATCAGTTGTTTATTTCTAGAAATTATTAGAGAATGGAAGCCTCTTAAAGTTTCTACAGATTACCATGATATATATATATATATATCCAATTTGAGAGTCTTCTTGAAAGTTTTATTTAATGTCACAAACTAGCTTACTACAATGTTTATTTTCACATTCTACAGAACCATTGAGTTTTTAAATGTATTTCTTAAAGAACTGCACACATTTTATCTTTTGAAGGGTGGTTTATGACTATGACATGGAGATGAGAAGAGCAAAAAGGGTTGTAGATGAGGGGAAAGACGATTCTTCAGACATATTGGACTACTGGTCCAAGTTAAATGCAAAATACTATGGTGAACAAAGAGACATGGTCAATTATCCTCCACCAGTTTTTTTGGAAAAAAGGAAACCGGTCAGAATGTTCTTTTTTCCTAAATCGCTCTTCGACTTCGTGGAACCCAAAACGGGAGTTTTAGGTAAGAAGCATGCTATTTATTTATTACTTAAACAGCCATGCATTTTTTACTTTAAAGTGATAAAAATCATTGGCTTTACATTTGGGCTATCTCAGTACTGTAATGTTTGGTTTTGTTTCCATGTCATATTAAATATTTGGAAGCCTGTTATCCAGATAATGGAATTGGTGTAAGTTACTGGAATGATACCATGACTAAAACATTTATAAAGGTTAGAAGAAGACAAACAGTTACAAGTTGACAAAAGTATCTGCAAGAACCTGAAGCTCGGAAAATAATTTTGTTTAAAAAATGATTTAATTTTATCTTGTAGGAGGCTATATGCTTGTTTTGGGAGCAATAAACATGGGTGTTTCCAAGGAGTTCCTTTTTCCTGTGGATTTGGCAGAGATTTTTGGGATGATTTTGGTGTTTAGTAAAGTTGCCCAACTTGGAAACAGGGGATTAAGTAGACATCTTATGAAGCAAAGTGATGTAAGTAGGTTCCTTTGTTATTCACAGAATATGCCTGTGTGTTCTATGTGTTTTGGACTAAAGTAATGCTGTTGAGTACAGCTGTATTTAGTTTCATATAATTTCTTTTGTTAATATGAAATTACAATCTTGCCTATGCAGATTTTGAATTTTTAAAAATTGTATGTGACAAATAAATTAAGACAAAGTGACAGTGTAAAGGAAATTTTATGACTGAAAATCACTGTGTAATGTTACATTTAGTGCAGATCAATATATATATCAATACCATGTACTTTTAATTTAAGACATGGACAGAGAAGGGCTATTTAAAGCCACTCCAAGAAAGTAAAGAAGTTAGAGAGGTAGCTATTCAGTTCACAGCAGAAAGAGTTGAGTTAGAAAGAACCCTCAAAAGTGTTGCTATCCAGTCTGAAAGGGTACGTTACTTTTCAAAGAAAGTTTGATGTTAAGTTGTGGTTTTGTTTGACAATATATTGGAGTTCAGGTTTTTTATAAAAGAATGTTAGTCAGCAAAAGGACTAGATGTATCTTGTTAATTTACAGTCATAACTTTGTAACATTATTTATCTGTATTCAAATTGTCAGTATAGTTACCAGAATTGGGTTTCTCACTCAGTCTTCATTTAGTTAAATTTATTTTATATTAAAGGGATGATAACTCCTCATATGAGATCTATATTGCACAATAAAAACATTGTGAATAACTCATAGAAATATAATATATTCTGTTTTACCACAAAAACAGCAGTTATAGCTATTATTCTGATATCTGAGCTTGTCTTTAGACCACGTGACCTCCATTGATGGCTATACTCTGTTAAAATCTCTTAAGAGATTTTAACAAAAAACCAAACTTTTTAGAAAAAAACCAGGGACCAACTTTGAATGTAAAAATGGATTCATTAACCATTGGTAAGTATGGGAAAATTGTTCTTTATTCCAGGAAAATTCATTTTTTGGCCGAAACGAAGAGTTATTATCCCTTTAACCAGAGACAATATTTTGAGGATTAACATATAATATAAAATTAATTATCTTTGCTAGGAAAATGCACTGTTGCAGCTTGAGGCCAGATACAGGGAAAGACTGGTCCAAGCTCACAAAAAAGTCAAGGATAGACTGGTAAGAAGTTTTGCCCTCTATCTTGTTTGCAAACTTTTTAACTGATTATGTTAATGAATTTGAATGCTGAATATATATATGTATGTATTTTTTTTTTTTTTTTTTTTTTTTGGTGTGTTATATATAATTATTCATTGTACCACCAGCGTTAGCGCTGGCGGTACACATGGTTTTAGTCCCATCCGGTTCGTTCCGCCGGCTCCTGCGGCTCCGCCGCCATGTCATCGTTACCGCTTCTCCTCCTAGACTACAAGGGCCTGCGTATCCATCTCTTGGATTTAGGTCACCTATAATCTCAACTCGTTCCACGTAAAATTTGGGCTTTGTCGGTATTGGGGTCTAGGTGTGGCACTCATTGCAATGCACCCTTGTCTAAAAATGGCAAAATTAAATGCTAATTATCTACCCTACGGAAGGAATTATGGGAAAAATTTCTACAGACGGCTTTCCAAAAGTCATATGTGTAGATTTCAAATATGCCCTTGGATTTGGCCTTTGACCTTTTTTCAAGGTCAAATGAGTCAAAATTTTCAAAAAAATGAATTTTTTTTTCGAAAAAAAAATTATTTGCCCTGTTATTCAGACACCACACAGACTTAACCAATAATATTATTGGAAAGTGTTACCCTTCAGGTCATCTTTCATCTCCGTGAATTTGGGGTCAATCGGTGCATTTTCACGGGCGTAGCAGCCATAAGATACCGAAACTGAAAACTGTCTCTAATTCGGGAACCGTTAATTCCAGAGACCCATTCTTTTTTGCATTTTGTAGAGCATGTAAAGCCCAACACTGGAGGTGGTCTCCGTTTTTTTGTATTCCATACGGTTTTCGAGTTACGCTGTATCAAAAAGTACATATTGGTGGTGTAAGCAAAATGTACAGTACGGTAATGGATAATAAATTTTGAACTCCGGAAAAATAAAACATAAGGCTTGGCAAAGCAGACAACTTGTGGTCAAAAATGACATTATTTCA
>NW_019774081.1:394085-417080 GCF_001039355.2 Lingula anatina
GTTAAATATTACAAGTGTATTGTCGAGCTGCAGGTGAGACAAAACACCAGTAATTTTCAAGCACATCTTGGCAACGCGTGTTGTATCTGGCTTAAACCACGGCCTCTGACTGGCTACTACACTAGTGAGTAACGGGAGTGCAACCGTGGAACGCATTTGTATATGATGTGATGGTATGTCAAGTACAGCACAGCCGAGACTTGTTCTACAGACTAACTGTGGTTTAATGGTTTTAATTAGACATTTTCAAACAAAAAATTGAAAAGTGGTTCCCTATAAAATGACTGTGCTTAAATTCCGTCCATAACATCAAACTAACAAACTGAACCAAAAACACGACCCTCTTGCCAGAGGTAAAAAAAAAAAAAGCATTAAAAGTTGCTGTATTGAAGTGAATATGAGGAAATGCAAAACCAACTGCAATTTTGGACCTTGTCATGAATGTCCATTGATGAAGAATGGGAACGTTTTTTTTACTCTGGAACGTGTCAAGAACGCAAGTGTGCTCTCACAATTTTTATTGGACATATTCAAACTAAAATATTTGAAAGTGGCAACCTTAAAAAATGACAATACTTAAGTGGAGTTTATTATTGAAATGAATTACTTGCGTCTGGAAATTGTAGCTTACAAGTAGAAGAAAACCACTTTATAACATGACAACAAAAGTTATCTGTACTGTTAAAAGATCTATTATAACAGCATTACAAAACCATTCATCTTTTTCCAAAAGGCATACAATTATAAATGCTACATAGCAATCTACAAATAAACATAAAAAGCCAAGCGTCTTTAGCCCACTTTGCTACAATATAAATGGGACTTCTTGGAACTAAAATTGGCTATATCGTTGGACTCGAGTTTCTGTTGCATGAGGTTTCAATGAATTAACAATGTTAAATAAGTAGTTATTTAACCAATCACCTAGTGACTCTATCTGGACTAAAACCCACACAGATTCAACTATTTGTGAAAACATTTTCATTCATAATAAAATGCACATGCTTTGTGCCCAAAATACCCACAAGCTCTCCCTGTGTAATGTGTTCTTAAAAGTAGAACTACCGTGCCACATCTGCCATTAAGCAGAAGGTATTTAACTTCCAATACAGTTATAATACATAATATATAGGGTCCAATTACATCTGTAATATTCAGAACTATCATTTCCAAATAAATCTGGTCTCTTGACAATTAACCAAGGGCACATCCCTTTCACTTTTTTCAGTACAATCCATACAGTCACCTTTCATCCATACTGTTCACATTCAAAATTATAATGTACATGGCATCAATATTTTTGTTTACAGTCTTCCTATCCATCTATTAAACATAATTGCCTTCCATTAATTTATAATATAACAAAGTTTAATGAATGATGAAGTATTTAGGAAAGATGATAAAAGGCAATAATATTCTACTGCCAAGTATTTAGGAAAGATGATAAAAGGCAATAATATTCTACTGCCTTTGAGATTATCTACAATATAATACACAAGCAGTTCCATTAAAAAGCACCAGGCTTCAATAATGGTGAGTCCCAGATGGCAGAACTAGTCCTTTTGTTGAACCTCTGTTTCTTCTTAGCAAACATTGCATTTAGATCTGGAGGTTCAATGACAGGAAACATATCTTCCATGTTTGGTGGATGATAGTGCTGATTTATCAGAGCAGCTTTCAGGGGAGCCCCTGCATAAAAAAAAAAAAAAAAAATTAGAGAAACAATATTCTCAGAATTCCAAGTCTTGTCATTAAAATAATCATTAATCATTATTTCTATTTGTTTCTTTTTCATTGTTGTTATTATTATTATTATTATTATTATTATTATTATTATTATTATTATATGTAGTTATTTTTTCTTTTGTTAAAAATATTTCAAACCAAAGATACCACCATCAGAATAAGGCAGGGGAACAATTACAAGCATTTTGCTTTTTCATTCCAAAGATCTGTATAAGTCTACATGTTTCTGCTTGTGCACTACTTTTAATACCATACCCTGTGCCCAAGCAGGAATTCTTTTCCTTGGTTGATCTTCATCGTCAGTAGATTCATCTGACTTCAGATCATTGATGTCATAATTATCAGGATCGGGTAACTTGTAGGGCCTCTTGGCTGGTGGAGGAGTCATGTCATAGCTGGAAGATGCCAAGTATTATGCTATATAAACAAAGCCACTGTTACTGTAGTCAAAAACAAGAATAAAAGGACACAAGCCCCTGAAATTGCTTTTCACAGACAATTGCTTTGGCTTAAAAACTTAAAGATAACCACATTAACAAAGACAAATAAAAACTTACGACTCCAAAGTTGTATTCAGTTTGGATTTCATTGGTGCATTTTGATGGGGTTGGTTATGTCTGGAATGTTCCTGTTTTGCTCGTTTTTCTTCATCTTTCTTGGAAGCTTCTTTTAGTCGTTGTTTTTCCTATACACAGAATTTTCCAGAATTGAGTTTAAAGTAATCACACTTTATTCATTTTAAAGTATTCAATGAGAATTTTTCAATACAAATATCCAACAGCTTTGGGCCATCTTTTGTGTGAGAAGGTATAGTAATAACAGGATCTATAGAGGATGTTAACGTTTTTAACTGATCATGAATCCCAGCTTGTGTTAACACCAGACTACAGATCCCACTGTTACTATTATAATCACTTACATTAATTATTACATTCCTTGCTGTTTCTCTGTTAATTAACAAAATCAACACTACTTCAAAACTTACTGCTTGGCAGTCAACCATGTTGTCATCTGCTTAAAATGTGGCACCATTGTTGTTATACTCATAAATGCACAGGAAAATATTTTTCTTATGTCATCCATCAAAAACATGACATATCTACAAATAACTTTCAAAGAATTGCCAAAATACATAGCACACCTTTGTCAGGCAAAATATTTAAATAGTAGAATATTGCATACCATTTCTTTTTCCTGTTCCAATCTTTCTTTCTCAAGTTTTTCTTTTTCCTTGATTTTTTCAAATTCAGCCTTTTCCCTTTCAGCCTTTTCTCTCGCTAGCTCTTTTTCCCTTGAAAAAAAAACCCATAATCATATAAAAATAATATTCCAGTAACTAATAACCATTACCTTATAAATACTACTAGTAAACTCCAACTCAAAGATGACTTCAGCCAAGTAATAATTATTTAATAATTTCAAAATATTTGCCTTTGACCTTTTGGAAAGAAAAACATACTTCAGTTATTATAATTGCCTAAATTCATTCATTGTCTCATTTTACAAAAAGTTCAATTTTCAATACAAGGCATAATACACATTTAATCCATGTAATTTTGGAAATTGTCATCTTTTTTTAATTAATTGTTTTTCTTTGAATAAACAGAGAAACATTTATTGATCATACCATATACTTCATTCATGCATTAATAACAATAAAGCAGTACCTTTCTTCTCTCTGCCTTTCTCTGAGCTTGTCGTCTTCCTCTTTCTTCAACCTTAGTCTTTCTACTTCTTCCTGCCTCTGCTTTTCAATCTCAGCTAAACGTTCTTCTTGTTGCTTTTTACTTTCAGCAATTTTTCTTTGTCTCTCTTCTTCCTCATACTGTTTCTTGCGCTCTAGCATTTTGTCATGCCTCTTAGCTTCTTCTTCCTGTTCTTGTAGTTTCTGAAGTCTAGCTGCTTCTTCTTGTTTTCTTCTTTCCTCTGCTTCTTGTAATTTTTTTTGCCTAAAATTAAATTTCACTAATCTCAACTAAGAGAACATATGCAAGCCTTAAATGCCATGAAAAAGGCCAAGTATGCAATCAGTTCTTGGGGGAATCTTTGTAATTTCAATAAACTGGTTAGTTCAACTTCATTACATGAAATAAGGTAAAATGCAGCAAATCACCTATCAATTATCAGTTTGATAATATAATGCAATGTAATGCATAATAATATTAATATCTGAATAACCTCTCTCGTATTTTTTCTTTTGTTTCTCTGACTGCCTTATCTCTGACTTCATCACCAAGTTGTTGCCTCTCATGCAACTTTAATTCCAATCTCCTCTTCAACTCCATTTCTTTCTTCTCCTTCTCCTCTTTTATGGCTTGCACTTTTTTCATTCTTTCCTCTCTTTTTCTACAATTAATACAGTAATTTCACGGTCAAGTCACAATTTATATTTTCTGCTCAAATATATAAAAAACATTTTTTAAAATTATATTATCAATTTTCACTAATCCCTTATGCCAATTTACCTCACCTTTTTTGCTCTTCAACTTTTTGATTGATCCTTTCATCCCTTTTCTTCAATCTATCCTTGTCCTTTTGCCTTTTCATTTCCAATTCAGCTTTCTTTTTTTCAGCTATCTCCTGGATAATTATCAATAATGAAACCCCAAATCTGATAATTATTTTCATTATCAATCTACGATATGAAACAGTACTAACTTTTATTAAGTTATCTGTCAGAAAGATATTAGAAAAACATAGTTGAGTCATACTGATATTACCTTCTCTGATGGACTGGCATCATTAACAAAAATTAACAATAACCACAGGGATTTAGACAATTTGTTCCATTGAAAAGCTGCAAATTTACCTCTATTTTTTTTTAATAGATCTGCAAAAAATCTTAAGAATTATCTTCCAACCTTTAAAAAAAAGCATCTAAAAACCAAACCTCTTCTTTCATTGCATCACCTGAACAAACTCTATTATCATCTTTTAGCACCATTTCAAGTGCACCTGTTCACAAATTTTGCTTTTTTTTTAATAAAAAATTTTGCTATAAATAAATAAATAAATAAACATTTAAATAAATAAATAAATAAATAAATAAATAAATAAATAAATAAATAAATAAATAAATAAATAAAATGCCCACTATATATTTTATGTCTTGTGTGTAATGATGTATAATTAAAGTTCAATCTCTTGGTAACATATGTTGGTAACACAATATTAGTGAAGCATATTAATGTGCACACTACCCTTTAACATTTTTGAGCTCCCACCTTTGATGTCATTTTCTTGGGGGTGTTTCTTTGTATGAAAGAAGTAACCACACTGCCTCTGCTATTCAATGCCTCTTTCTTCTGGTTCAATGCATTAAGAAAAGATGCTGGATGAGGTCTTATAACCTAAAAATGTGTTATATCATCATCAAGCCAGTTGAAAATGAGTTATACATTTTATGAGCCTACTGCCCCCAACTTGGGGTTAATATACCTACTTGTGTGAAAATGTATACATTGTTGGTAAAATTGTAGTTTAATGTATGTATAACATGTATATATCCTTAAACTATATTTGACACTGGCAGCATAAAAAATATGTAGCTAAGATCCGTACCTTATTTCTGGGACATTCTGGAGAAGGTGTCTTCTCAACTATGTCACTGTTATTAGCACTGCTAGGCCTATAGTACGAGGTAATAACAGAAAAAAACTATTGTGTAACAAACTCTAAATCAATCAATAACAATACATTTTAAACTAGGATGGGATTGTATATATATGAGGGGTATTTTTTACATCAACTGAATTAGTAAAAATTAAGAAAATTTTATCCTTGGATTTTACTGTTACTAATGACAACGGATTTAACAAAAGGTAGTGTTCTATACAAATCTATATACATACGTATGGAAGTCAGAATCGCTCCCAGGTGTTTTGCAAGGGGTCTCGCTTTGAACCATTGCTGCAAATATAACCAAAAATGATCATTTAAATATCGTTTTACCAAACCATGTAACAATAGTATAAACATGAAGTCCAGTTGGGAAACAGAAAAAACCAAGTGGACAGTCACCATCAACATCAGTTACAATTTGAAATGAAAAGCAGACTCTACAATGAAATATGTCACACAAACTATAAACAAAATGGCACTTACCTTTATCAGTGTCCTCTTCTGTTCTGGCTCTAGCTTCTTCATCTGAACTCTGGTGTGAAAAGTGTATATTTAATATTAATTAAATTTAGCAAGTAGTCTTTGTTGCTTCCACAGCAAGCAAAATCCTTTTTAACTGTAGATTACATGGTAGGATTTTACAAATTGAGTTACCATCAAATGTTGTACGGTTTTTCTTTTTAAATACATTAGAGAAAATACAAGAAATAATGCACCCTTGGTTTGGTACGGAAAACAAAGACCAGTTTGCTTAATATGTTAGCAATATTTTTAATGACAGTGAAGGAGATCACTGCATACCATTGCTTCTCTTGTCATCTTCTTTGCCTCGGGTGGGTTGACGGCATCAGAGTCTTCAGAACCAGAGGCCGGGGGTCTTTTGCGCATCTTACTTCTACAGAATAATAGAAAATCATGAAGCAAATGTTACACAAAGTGTTACATATTTGCTAAAGCTCCACAATGACACGTGGTTCAAGTTTTGATGACAAACAGTGTTACACATTTGCTAAAACTACACAAATTTTACTGGCTTTAAGTTTTGACAAAAAAAAAAAAAAAAAAAAAAAAGATTAAGAGACTTTTTTGTGCAAGTCATGTAAAAGATGCTTCAAATTAATCCAAACACACACCTAGTGAACCTTCCAGCATTCTCAGTCAGTGAGGAAGGAGCTTGTGGGTTGGTTGGAGTATTTTCACAGTCAGCATCACTTACACACACCACTTGAGGTACAGGTTTGTTCTGTCTCATTTTGGACCTTGTCGTCCTCTGAGGTGGAATTGCGTCCTCATTGTGGGCTGCCTCTTCATCTGAAGACTCAGGCTGCTTTCGCTGTGCCTGTGTGCTGAGTCGTGTTCTTAGTGTCTTGGTACGTGTGGTACGTCGTGGTTGCTCGAGCTGTGCAACTGGAGTGGCCTCATCATCAGATGCATCATAGTCAGTGTTGGACACCACTGTGGGTGTTTTTGACTGCTCAGACCCTGGAGTGTTTGGTTTGACCTGTTGGACCTCTGGTGGGCTAGAAGAATCAGACTGTGTTGTTCTCCCACTTTCTGATTCCTCACTTTTGCTGGTGGCAGGTACAATAGATGATTCACTATTTACTGCTGGTTTTGCAATGTGTAATTGTTGATGTAGCTGCCTCTGTTTTGTTCTGGTTGATCGCCTTACTTCTCCTTCTGAATCTGATGTTGCTGGACTGCTTCTTTGAACAATATGTTGAACTCGGTCAATAGGCCTGTTATTCGACAGATGTCTAACTCTGTCAGCAGGGCTGTCCTTGGTAGATGAATACCTAGCTTTAGGAGCTGGGGCAGTTGGAACTTGAAACACTGCATCCTTTGATGGGGTACCATTGCTCTCTGTATCTGAACTAGAACACTTAGTTTGATGACGGGATAGCACTTTGGTTCTGGTACTCCTCACAGGGTTCTGAAAAATAATCTCTCATCAACATTTGCTGTCACTATACTTCCACAACCTCCCTTCCAATTCTGACCTGCTTTAATCCCACTTTATTTCACTATAAAATTAATGCTCAATTTATAAATTATTCAACTGTTATAAATGTAAGACAGAAAAGAAACCCAAAGCCAACCTGATTTTTGTCTGGAGTACTGGCGAGTGAAGTGGCATCTTTCTTTATAGGCTTTTTCAGCCTTAGTTTTGAACGTGTAACCTTTCTGTCTGAACCTGGTGTTGCTGCACTGGGTGAACTCTAAAAGTTGATCCAAACAAATTAGACATCTCAAAACTTAATCAAGTCATACTTTTTAACATCAGATCTATCTTATACAAGTAAAAGAAAGGGGTGACAGAAATTAAAATGACCAAACATTCAACATGCTCCTACCTTAGCTGTGGTAACTTGATGTGGGATATTTTCATTCTTAGCTACCATATCTTCTAGATCACTCTCTGTTACAAGTGCATCATCAGAGTCATTATCTTCTTCCTTGTGGATATGTTTCCTTATTGTCTTGGTGCGAGTGGACCTCTGAGTTGAAGAAGATACTCTGGAAGACTTGGATCGTCGGGGACCAGGTTTCCCTGTCAGGGATGTTCTATGCAACCCTGATTTCACTCCTAATACAGTAATACTACTTCTCCTGTTCTTCAAAAGAACCTCATTTTCTTTTTTCGTATCTTCAACAACAGCTAAATTGGCAACACAAACAGCTTCTTTTTGAATATCACCACTAACAGGAACCATTTTTTCTGGCACTTCAATAGTAGTTTCCATTTTCTCTTCCCCCTGGATGTTTGAAGTATCCTTCACAGCTTCATCAGAAGTACGACCTATTCTGGACTTCACCTTGACAAGTGTTTTTGTAACCACTGTTGGTGGTGTTTGAGGGGTGTCTGCTGATCCTTTCGACACTGGTGTCTTCATGTTGTCAGAAGATTTCTGAGGATCATTAACAGGTGTTGCCGATTGTTTTGGACTGCCACGCCCTGGACGCATGAACTCCTCAAGAGCATGGATTTTCTCCTTGACTTTCATGGCAACAAAATCCTTGATAAACTTTGGACTTTGAAATGAATTCGCTGCTTGGGTGTTGATTTTGATTGGTGAAACATGTTTGAGTGCATTCTTGGCTTTTAATTCTGTAACTTCAAGCTTGTCCTCTGGTTCACCAGGTCCAACTTCAGCATTCTCTTTGTCATTGATTGGAGTTTTTATGTCATCAGTAGGTTCTACTGCCTTTACACTGTCAATCATATTCATAATGGGGGATGGAGCAACAACCTCCTGAACTTTGTCTTTATTGGACCTTGTATTTCGACTGTTTCTTGTTGTACGCCCTGTGGTATTTGCTGACCGTGTGTTTGGCCTTACATGCCTCTTAGGAGGAGTTTCTTCTTCAACAACTGGAGATCCTTCTTTGGGCTCCATATCAATGCTTTCAGATGTGCTGGACTCAACAGATTCAACTGACTCCTTTCTCGTCTTCTTTCTTTTACCTGTTGCACGACTAAAAAGGCCAATAATAAAATCTTGAATCATACATGTAAAAAATGTTCACAATTTTGATAACCTCACTGCCAAATGCACTAAATTAAGACTTAAAAAGCCAGGAAATGTTAAGCTCTTTGGAAAACCATACCTGGCCTTTTTTGCTGGTGGCTTGCAGTTGTCATCACTTTCAGATAAATCATCTTTCTTTCTTCTACGACCACGTTTAGCAGATGGGGTTTTCGGCAACAGTTCTACCTCTGGGCTACAAAATGGTAAGAGAATTCTACTTTGAGTAATTGAGAGGGTAAACGGTGCTGTAATGAGCAGCAACTCGACCTGAGGCTGACTGACCAGCAAAAGGAAATAAGTTATCCAGATATAACATGCATCACTATCGGAGTTGGAACTACCAATATTTATTTCCTGGTACAGACAAAGACAAATTATTCAATCATGACAAAAAAGATCATTGATGCATATACCTTGACACATCTGTTCATGAAAATGAAATTTAAATGACATTTAAAAGTGTGAAACTGCCACTTTAAACACTTAACTTTCTCCATCACTACAGTGCATGAACTATGTACAAGTCTGGCAAATCTAAGTTGCAAGTGATGCATGTGCAAGCCAATTATTAAGTTGACAAGGGTGTGTTTTGTATGACTGTAATGTGAAGTCAACTATTTTCTTGTCGTTTAACAAATTTTTCACCTTCAAATTTGTTATGTGCTACCTTAGTGTTACCTTTTAAATGCTTTCTTTGCTTCTATTAATATCTCTTCCAGCCAGGTGAAGTGATCTTCTGCATTATTTGCAAATTGCCTGATAAGTTGTGTTGCAGTGAGATGAAAATTAAATCCATCTCCAGATCTTCCTGCACTAGCTGCCATTATGGAGACCATGTTTGGTTATAGTTCCAACTGCTAGTAGGTTTCCTAAAGCCTCCTGCGAAATGCACATATTATTATTATTATTATTAGTTAATATTTATACTACTTCGTGGTATAAAATGTTAATGTTCAAGTACTGCCCGTGAATATAGAAGTGATAAAATTAAGTGAAGCATATCTGTAGTCAATCAAAATATCACTTTTACTCATGTTATGTTCTACACAGCACTGCTGCAATGCCAATGTTTCACTCATAAGCCTTAAACTTAGTTAAATGGTGTACTAATATCAGCTTTATCATTTAGAAGTAACAATCGATATGTTCATTTGAAAACTGAGCCCAGCTAGCGATTCTTGCGCTACATGAAAAGATTACGTTGCCATGTTTAATAAACATATTATTTGAACTTTAATTTTAATTGAATTATATAAAAGTTTAACATTAGTATGTAACAAATTCTATAAAGTAAGATATCGACGGACAAGTTTACTCACCTTGACAAAATACCTTCCCAATATTTTCAAATTTCGTGTTGAATAATTCAGCCAATAAAAAGGGGAGAAGACGGTGACGTCAGAAGCAAAGCGAAATGATTTTTCGTTTCGATCATAAGAATCAATCTTACAAACTAAAATTAACTGCATTTCTTTATGTTTGGATGAAAGCACTTAAACGTTTTTCTTTTAAAACTAAGCATTGGATTTACAAAATGTGTATGACAAATGGGTCGAAACTATATTGTCCAATGCAAGAGGCCCGGCAACTGGATGATGAAGCAACTTCCGCCATTTTCGAGAGAAGTTGCTGTACACTCCCATCCGTTCAAAGATTCGCGAAGCAGGAAAGCCATCCGTCATGTATAGAAATCATGATAGTAACAACTACAGTCAGAGCTACAAGTTAGTTGTTGTTGGTGGAGGTGGAGTTGGAAAAAGTGCCTTAACTATACAGTTTATCCAGGTAAATACTTATAATTCGGCGCACTGTTGCTGTCAGTTGTTATTGTAAGTTTCAGTTGTTAGGTTTTAGTTTTAGGGCAATATGAATGAATGTAGTGGTGCTAACTGGAAGCAGCAGCTTGAAAGAAGATGTACATTTAAAATAAAATAATGTCGCACACGAGAGAGATTTTATTAATGGTTATATTTTAGAATAAGAAAAAAAAATACTGTCTAGACTAGAATAGATATACAGTGTATATCATCTCTTTCAAGCCTAAAGTAAGATATCACAGATAGCAGCAATTAAGTGTCGTGCCCACTGCCCAGTCATTTATACATGGAATCCATTAAACTGTTTTCTTGAAGAAGAAAATATTCTTTCATAAACACCTAATAAACACCCAATGTAACACCTAAACCCAATATATAGAGGTGCAAATAAAATTGAATGAATTTAAAGTTGTATTTATATTTTAAAACATATATGTGCATAGAACAAATATTCCATGGCTGTCTCAATTTTACATCTACATAAAAGTTTTGCCATTTCTGTACATTATGTAAGGAGCCTCAATGGTAACATACTAGTATGTTCTGGTAATGTATTTTAATTTTTATGTTGCATTTTAATATATTTTGTAGTTATTCAGCCATGGTAAATTATATGATGTAAAGATGTTTTTATAATTATTTACACTGTAACTCAAGGAGCTTTGCATCATGGCTAATACTACGTAACGTATGTTCCCCAGAAAATTGTCAGAAAGTTTCATCTTGCCCAATATGATATGATATTCTGACACAATATTTGGACACTAATGGAAAATAGTTTATTTAATGCTTATTTAACTGTCAGTAGGGTGTAGTTTGACATTTCTGACACAATATTTGGACCACCAATGGAAAATAGTTTTATTTAATGCTTATTTTACTGCCAGTAGGGTGTATTTCCCCCTTTTTTAAATATTCAGTGACAAGCAATCTGAAGTCACTCAAAAAATTAACTGTTCTTTAGTATACAGAAAATTATCATAACGTTGTACAACATTATCCTTGTAGGAGATAAATTTAAGAACAAAACCAGTGACGATTGAATTTTTCAAAGTGAGTAAAATGTTTCCACAGCTGGATGTTTTGCATTTGTGAATGTAATGTATGTTCCTTTTTGGGATAAGATGACAAATTATTATTTATTACTAATGGTTCCAGGAGAGTGAAACTATGATACAAACTTCTTCGTGTTGGACCCTAAAATGACCAAACATACTTTGTAATCTGTGCACTAAATATTTTGAAGAACATGCCTGTGACCTCATTTGCACCTCTTTATTGGATTTGGGTGGTAAATGTAACATTTGTTATTGTCTGGCTCAATTTGAGGTTTCTCCAAAGTTATCAAAGATTTTAAAGGCATACCAGTTCATGGCAATTTCAAATATATTTGTATCAGAAATAGATAAGATTTAAAGAATGATTAAGATAGTTATTAAATTTTGAACTTTATTAACTGTAAAAGAAACATGAATTTCAATATCATACAGGTTCATAATAGTGAGGGGTGACACAACTGTTGCTAATTGTTGATATGACATTAAATATACCAAATGGCTTTGAGTAAATAATATCTAGAAAAGTTTAATAAGTGCTTATAAGTGAAGTCTAGAGAAGAAAACTGATGATAAAAAGTTCCTTTAAAAGATGAGTAGTAGTATAAGCCCAAATCATTTACAGTTTAATGGGATATTTAATGCCTCAGTACTACTGTTGCCTTCTCTCCATAAGTAAAGGGGATCAGGGGCAATCTTTTTTAAGTTTTCAGTGTGAATTTTTTAATCAAAAGGGGATTTGTAAGATCACTTAAAAAGCCAAAAAGAAAACTTGAATGTGAATGTCATCATAAAAATCAGATGCATCTTTAGAATATTCCTATATTTGACTGCTTTAATAAAAACTTGTCTTAAAGAAAATAATAAATTTTAATACTTGGAACTATAATAATAGAGAAGAAGAAAAGTGATGATTAATGTGTTTTTTATTGTTTTTTATGTAAAAAGTGTTTTGACCTAATTGCTTTTAGGAGTATATGTCATGTCTGGTGTACATGCCACAGTGTATATACTGTGTGGGGTCATGTCCCATGGGTCATGTGCATATGTGAAATGTCTTCCAGGTGTTTTTCATTTTATCAAAGTGTAAACTAAATACTTCCAAGAAAGCAAAACCAGGGCCAATCTTAGGTGGTTCTTTTGATGTTGGTATCTAAAACAGAGATGCTACATTTTGATCAACAAAATGAAAAGTAGTACAAAAGAAACTGATTTGGCTGGAATATTGATATGAGAAAGTGAGTAAATAAGTACTAGTACCTATGGTATGGGCATTCAGTTAATGTATTTTATTGAAAAATTGTATTGTCAAATACAAACAGGATAAAACATCAGTATTTTATAATAACTCTACTCCTTTCACACCTTTACTACTGTAGACCAGAAATTGTGTTTTAGGAAAAACAGACACTGCAGTTTTAAAAACATGTCATCAAGTGATGTTTTTTAGGTTGATGCAAGTTTTAAACAGTCTTTGTCTGAACACTGCTTTACATGTGGTCCACTTTCTTGCTGTCAATTAAGGAATGTACATCACTTAACTGTGGTTGATGCCCTTATCTATATTTAGAAAGATTTGCAATGCAGACCCTCTAACATTCTCCTGTTTAGAGAAACAGGAAATGTTTACCAATTTTTGTACAAGCCAGTATCCCACTTACCGATACCTACATTTTACTATAGCATATACTTTCATTTTGTTTGAAGTGTAGCGTAAATTTATATTATTCACTGCAATAAAATGTAAGCTCAATTCTAAATCCACAATTATGTACATTTAATTCATGTTAGGTATTGTTTTGCTAAAGGGGTCTAGAGGGGAAAGGAATAAAGTTACAGAAGTAGTGCAGCATGACTTAGTTTCTATTTAAAGCAATCTGATAACTTCTTATTACATGTACCTGTAAGACGCTGCACTTTAACTCTCTCTGCATGTACGCACACGCACACGCACACACTCACACACACACTGTATAGAGAAAGAGAGAATAAAACTGATCACACTGTATTGGCATTTTGGAGAAAAAAATTTTTTACGGGTTTTTTTCTAGTACCAAGGTAGCTATCAAAAATTATCTTAATGTTGATACAAAGCTGGAGGGGGGGGGGGGTTATAATCATTCCATATTACAATGGATTGTTCACTTCAAAAAGGAATAACTTACTTAGTACAAACAATATTTTGGTCAATCCAAGATAGATTATTGTAGGCAACATTCCTAATGAGCAGGATAATTTTCTTAGCAGAGATTGGATAGATAAGGATATATCCTTGAAACCAATTAACATCTTGTTAATCAAAGAAGGTGAAAGATGACCTAAAATCCTCAGGCAGTTAGGGCGCATTCCCATAGATTTTAGATCACTCTATCCCAGTGGGGAGTCTCACTAGATTACTGTCAGATAATCTGGCTTAGATGTCCGTCCTGCCTACAACAAGCTGTAAGGGGGTAATTAACTGTCATGCCCACTCAGCTGACAGCTATTTAGCGTGAACCCCTAGGGAATTAGGTCGATCTAGTTGGATCGATCTAATCTCTGGGAATGGGGTCTTAAAGAGTAAGTTTGGTCCAACAAAAACTTATGCCCATAGGATAGTTCACACTTTATTTAGCCAAGCCTTTGTTATAAAAATATGTGATAACGTTTTAACAACAAGATAAATTTATACATTTTAGCGCGGGTCAAGAGCGACGCTTACATACAAAAGTTTTCTTTTTTTAATCTGGAATAATTCAAAGTACTGCTTACATGATATAACAGCGACTGTGGTAGCAATTTTTTTCTCTTTTTCTCCAAATGGTTTAAATTTGACTAAAACAAGTCAAATCAACCAGTTTTTGTTTAGCCAACTTAAGTCAGTTTTAGCATTTGGCTAAATTGGTGAGTGTTAGTGCTAACCCAGAGTGAGGAAAATGGACTGTAGAGGGAAGGTAAGGGCCACAACAAAGTGGCAACACAACAACACATAAAACTCACATCACAACACACACAAAACTCAAAACACAAAATCCTGTGTAAGAACCAAGTTTCCTTTCAGAAGTATATATATATTTACTTACTCAGTAAATGTCACTTCTACTTTTTATTTTGCAGTCCTATTTTGTAACAGATTATGATCCAACAATAGAAGATTCTTATACTAAACAGTGCATGATTGATGATGTGGTTGCAAGGTTGGATAGTAAGTATTCCTGTTTTCATCATTTTTCCCATAGATATTATGAGTAAAATCCCCCCCCCCCCCCTTAGTCTAATGTATATCCTCTGCAGAAGTAGTAAACTGTGTAAAGAGGAAGTGATTATGTAATTGTATATCAAAGTACCATGGAAATGGCATGTTTACATGACATATGTCGTGACAGTATTACTTTTGATAGATATTATGGACAGTACAGTCTGACAGCAGCAACAATTTGTAGTGCTTGCAGTGGTGTTATTGGGATTATGTTGAAATGAATGGGTTATCTGTGGCATGTATGTTTCAAAGGAAATCCCAGATTTGTTTTAAAATTGGCAGAATACATAGAATCTGTTCCTGTGAAGCATTATGTTGAATGTCAACTCATTAATCTGGGCTAATACAGCAGGGAAACATTTACCAGAAGTCAGCAAATATCCTTATTTATGTTATCAATAGCCAGATTCCTGATGTTTGTCATTAAAAAAAATTGAAAAAAGCAATAAAAGAAAAAGAAAGAAAGAAAGATAGTTGAACCTTTCGGTGTTGGCGTGAAATACTGTTTGTAGAAATCTGCATTTATAATATTATATAACTTAAAGCTGCCTTAATGTAGCTTCACTCATCATTTCTGCTCTGCCTAGACGTGACTGAATAGGTGTAAAGTGAGTGCTAACTAGTACCATACTGTCAGTGTCTTAGCACTGAATGATAATAGACAGATTAAGAATACTTAAAATATGAGTTTTTCTTCTAATTTATGTGTTAAATATTATTCAAAACAGGTGCTTTATCTTGCCTAAAAATAGCACATGTTCACCAACTGTGCCTATGAAATTAAGTTTTGTATTAGGATCCTAGTTTGCAGTGCTACTTTATTTATTTATTTATTTATTTATTTATTTATTTATTTATTTATTTATTTATTTATAATATATGAAACTTTTTTGATTCATGATTTTTTAGAGTTATCCAATTCATGGACTTCACCATGACTGCCTTCACTCCAACAATCTGTGGTTCATCCTACAAATGCCAACCATATCATTGTTTTATTTTAAATGAATGGATTTATTAGGTAAAAATTGCAGGTTCCTAATGAAAATTACAAAGATCAGATATTTTTGTATGTATTTTGGCTATACTTGTCTAATAAGTGCCAAACTGTATTTTTCTTCTACTTCAAGTTAGCTGTGTGGCTTTGTTTAGTAAAAATACAGGTTCTGTAGCATGTTTGTTAATTTTCACTAAGTGACTGGCACATTTTTTTGTGTTTTGCAATCCTGTTTTCCTAAGTTTACTTTAATTCATTATATTGTACTATGTAAGTGGTTATCAAAAATTTAAATTATATCTTATTTTTTCCAATCTTATGATATATTTCAATATTGTGTCTGCCACATTTTTTTTAATTTTCAATTAAAATGCTGAACCTGTACACAGTATAGATTGAGAACATGTGCAAACAGCTAGTATAGTGGGAAAGAGGCAGTTGTGTTTTGGAATTCAGGGATAAGCTATTCATGAAGTCAGTCACTGTAAACTTTTAGAAGCTATTTTATTTATTTATTTATTTATTTATTTATTTATTTATTTATTTATTTATTTATTATCTGTAAGGTGTCTGTATATTGAAAGATTTGCTGTCTAGTTTGTAATAGAAACCATACCCAATGTATTTGAAATATTTTTTTGTTGAAGTTCTGTGGATTTCATTGGACTAAACTAACCTTAGGAAGGCAGATTTTCAATTCTGCGCTTGTATGAAGGGCTGCAATCAAAGCCTCAATCTCATCTCAGCACTGAACTCAAATTTTGCTGCATTGATTAAACCTGAGTGATGTCCAAAAAGATTTAAATTTTACTTGAGGCTGTAAAAGGGTTGTTTTTTTTTTTATGTATAAATCTTACCAGAAATTGGGGAACTATTTTGAAGAAATTTCTTATTTGAAAAATATCTGTTTGATTTGAGTAGATAAGTATCAATAGCTTGGGCTCTCATTATCTTAAAAAACAATGCAACATATTTGAGACAGCAAGATATACAGTAATTCAATATGATAACATGACTATAATAATGTTTTTTTAAAGCAGTTCGTTTAGAATTTTCCTCTAGAGAATCTTGCATGCATTTAGTGTAATAACCGAGGAAGTCGTCCATCAAAGCTGTAGTAAAAAAACTCCCATCAATGAAAGGTATTCCCCTTAGACTATGAAATATCTGGAATTGCAATTTCTCTGAAGTAAATAAGTCAGTTTTATGAAGAGTCATCAAAGTGAATGGTATTTTTATTGTTCTAAGGTTTCAAGTATTCTTTTATTTTGGGAAAATTAATTTAAGATACATGTATAAAATTGCAGTTAAGTTTATATTGATATGCAATATATCACTATCATAAACCTTCGAACATTTATTATAAGATGTAATTAACAAATTGAATTATATTTGTCAAATTGAAATCTGTAAGCATTCATTTTCAAATTACTAGAATTATAGCCAGCATTACCAATAATGATGTATTAGACTATATTACAAACCCCCACACCTATAACCAAGGGTAATGTGTTTGAGTTTGAAATTTCAGTCTTGGATACAGCAGGCCAGGAAGAATTCAGTGCAATGAGGGAACAATACATGAGATCTGGAGAAGGATTTCTATTAATTTATTCAGTCACAGATAAGTCAAGGTGAGCAAATTGTAGAAATTTTGTATTTTTTTAATTATTCCAATTATTCCTAGTCATTGATTTGTCTTCACTAAAGATGTGTAAATTTTGTGGCTATATTTTCACAAAATACACCACTGCCATGTTTTTATATTGCCTGTTTACAGTCTTCTTAGAATTTTAATTTGACATTGACAATTTTTTTTTCAAAACTTAATATGGATGATTTCTTTTTGTTGCAGTTTTGATGAAATTTATAAATTCCACAGACAGATTCTAAGGGTGAAGGACCGGGATGAGTTTCCAATGATACTGGTGGGCAACAAGGCAGATTTGGAGCATCAAAGAATGGTGAGATTAATGTACATGGTGATAGCTTCTGTTGGGCATGTATATACTGATTTTTTTTTTTTTTTTTTTTTTTTTTTACATATAACAACCTGTATAATGGAACACATTGAGTTAAATGTTAGTTTTGGTTCATTGCCTTGTACATATGATAACATGTGTTCTCATATCACTCTACTTAATGTCTAATATGTAAAACCTTTGATTACATTAGCTGTTTGTTGATCGACTTAGTCGGCTGATATATTTATGGGTTATTTTGTCTAAATTAGCACCTGCATTTTATGTAGTTATGGCAAAGGGAAGATAAATATGCTGTGTTTTCAAACAAGGCTATTACCAGACCTTAAGTGGGATGATAGACCCCTGGGAAGACCTCATTATGTTTGTAAATATAGTCGGTTTTCATGACAATTGTTAACATGTAGTGGTAAATTTGGACAAAGTACATATTGTTTTTTATTTTATTTAATGAAACAGTAGGCCATTTACTACTCTAAGACGATTCAATTTCCCTTTGTAAGTATCTAGGGCTGCAGGTTCTTCTTTTTACATATAGACACAGATGGGTCTGTACATATAGCCGTTACACGCATCTGTCATTACCGTTGTGATGCACTTTTAGAGATAACACAATAAGTGGAAAAATGATTTAAATTTTGTCTTCAAACTTACAGAACTGATATTTCATCAAATACAGGTCCATTTTGAAGAACTTTTTGATCAAACCAGATTTTCAAAAGTCATGCTTTTTTTCCCAGCATATATGAATTATTGTCCTGAAATTTACTGGAGTGATTAACATTACTAAAATACAGGTTGAGTTTGCTAACCAGCCTGATGAAATTATTCTTGAAGTTACCCCCCCCCCCCCCCGCCCCTTTTTTTATGTTCTGTGCTGTATTTTAGTTCTATGTTTCTTTTCTGTATGTTTGAGAATCATAAGTGACACTGTTTTCTTTCAATGGTCATTATGGGGACAGAGCGCAAAATAGGATTTTCTTCAGTTTTGATGCAATAATACATTGCAGAAAAGAAACATAGGTCTTAAGTATAGCTTGAGTTGGAAAACCAGCCTGCTTGGAACTTTTTTTCTGGAAGTTATGCAGTTTCTTGTGGAATTTATGTTAATTTTTCACATATTTGCATTTTCAAGGTGTGGCATTTAACTTCCAAGGGCCTGAAGACATCTTGTGAATGTCTATGATATATCCCAATATTTTATTATATAATTAAACATTGGTATTAGTTATGTGTTAAGCATTTTGTAATATTGCATAAAAAAAAACTGTGTTGGGCAATTCCATAATATTGAACATTATAGGAAAACCATGTTTCTTATGATTCTCAAACTTAAAAAAAGATTTATAGGACTTAAGTAAAGCTTGAATTGGAAAACCAGCCTGATCGGATTATTTTTCTGGAAGTATTGCAGTTTTTGTGAAATGCTCATTTTTCACATATTGGCATTTTCAATGTTGGACTTAAAACTCACATTGGAATGAAGCCTTATGGTAGTTACATTTTCTGAATATCCAAGTCACGTAAAGAAGATGAATAAAAATTGGTGGCGATTATGCAGTCAATCATTACATAATATTCCATTAAGATTGACAAAAACCTATTTTGTGCACTGCCACCACTAACATTCTGAAAGTAAAATTGTTTTACTAATTATTTTACAACTAACAAGAATGAATTTTAGGATTGACATACAGTTCAAATTGGAAAATGACAAAATGAGCTATTTTGTGCATCGTTATTTTCTGCTTTTTGTCTGTACATTTGAAAGCTTTGCTGCCTTTTTTATTTCTTTGCCTGCTTAACCATTTTTTATTGATATATTTAAAATGTTGTTTAAAAGGTCATGGGCAAATCACTTTAACTATATTAGTAAATAGAAAACATTACAGGCGGACAGCAGCATTCCCTTTTTTACCATTTTTTGTGGTTTTCCAGGTTTCAACAGAGGATGGCTATGAACTTGCCAGACAGTTAAAAATCAGTTATATTGAAGCAAGTGCCAAAATCAGAATGAATGTTGATGAATCGTTTTATGAACTAGTCCGTATAGTAAGGTAGGCTAACTTATATTTTGCATACCCAGCAAAAACTGGTGATTTGTGAATAGTCATCTCCCCTGTAGCCCTTAAACCCCCTTATATTATAGAAGATTAATCCTATTCACATATATTTGGCTTGTTAGTGGTCTTTAATCTGGAAAAATCACCCATCCACACATAACATTAAGATGGCATTGGATTTTACTGGGATATTGATTGAAGCAAGCAGTATTGTTTCACCTACACATGGTACCAACTTATGTCTGAATGCATTTAGCATTACATCAGTTATATCTCTGTTACCAGTTCTGAATGTTACTGATTGGTTACACCATTTCTAAACATTTGACGTGGGTGGGAAATATAAAATCACTGCTTGTGTACGGCAACCATAATGGTGGAATAATTGCTGCCACTTTGCTTGATTCTTTTTAATTGGTATATTTAGTTATAAATTCAACACAATATTTCATTATACAGAAAATTTTGTATGTTTAGGTCTTATTACTCTTGAAGAATTTGTGAGTGCTTCCCTGATATAATTGCATTTACACACCTGTATTTTGAAATATCTGTTTCATGAACTATATTGTGGTTTCCAGGCCATGACCAAACTGTTATTCAAGTGGCTAGATCTAAATTTATATGAAAACTACAACTGGAATGTTGTTTCCGTGTTAAAGATATAGTTCAGCATATTTGAGTTTTAATTGAAAGACAGTTAAATTATATGTAGTATTAAAGCTTGTTTATATATTATATTTCTGATGTGTTTGTCTGCTTTCAGAAAATTTCAAGCAGAAGAAAGACCACCAGTCAAACCACCAAGGCGAAAAAAGGGACCAAGATGCAACTTATTATGAATCTTTTTCTACTGTCTATGCATTTTTAAAGAACAGACATATCTGACAGATATTTTCACAACACGTGTCAAGTAGGGTTATGTGTACTACAGCAGAGTTAGAGAGAAAATCAGACCACGACTTTCCTTCAGTGATTTTCAAAATTTTTGGAATGTAAAGCATGTATATCAAAGAAACTGACACCTCTATGTGTTAGATTTTGTACGAAAAATTGAACCTCACAATGGGCTTTTGTATTACAATTTGTATTGGTATTATTTCATTACACATAGTGTTATAGGTGTTAAAATGCAATTGGCATGATACGGGAAAACTTTTGCTCCTTGATCTTGGTCAACAATTTTTTCCATTTCAAAATATTAAAAATTTCCTCCCTTCTTTGGCAGAGGTTACATAGGAGAATGACAGGAAAATGTCACATTAAATGATGAGGGTTCACATTATTCTGCACAGTTGAATCTGTTGTGACTATGTAAATTGGGTAATAGGGCAGATATGTAAGGAATACTGTTCTACATATGCTGGGTAACATCTTAATAGTGCACTGTAGTCCCTGGCTTGTTAGTAACAGATAATACTATCAGATTTGTTCAGGAAAATTTATATTGTTTATTCACAATGTAAGTAGGCCTTATATGAATAGTTAATTATTTGATATTTTGGAGTATCTCCAAATTTTTTTTTTTTTTACTTTTGTTGTATTGCATTTTAATTGTACCACCAGCGTTAGCGCTGGCGGTACACATGGTTTCGGTCCCGTCCGGATCGTTCCGCCGGCTCCGCCGGCTCCGCCGGACGGCTACCGTTACCGCTTCTCCTCCTAGANTCTCTCTCTCTCCCTTCCTGCTTTCTTGAAAAACTTAATGTACCTTACGTTATCACCCCTGTGCTATTGGTGTTTCAAAAGGTTTTGACTTGAAGTAGCTTGATGTGCAATCTGTCCTTGCAAAAATGAAGGAAAAAGTATTATTTATCATAAGTGTCAAAATACTGTTTTCACAAGCCTAAGTGATTGTTTAAAGAACTTTTTGATGGGAATTGTGGTTCGAGTTCCTCAGACAGTAGAGGGCACTGTTCCTGTCATCTCTCCCATAAGTGCCAAAAATTTTTTGTCACATAGGTTTCAAGTAATGTGACCAAATTGTAAGGCTGGGTTATCTTAACAATTATACATTCACACATGCACGCACGCACGCACGCACACACACACCTATGATAAATTACATTTTGAAGAGAAATTACTTATTGATTTGCCATAGATATTAAAAAAGTTATTTATGTACTAGGAAGTAAGTTATCCTCCTTGTAGTTCTTTGTAACTATTTGAAATATTTAGTTACAGATTGTACATATTTGCAGAAACCCAGGTGATTATAGTATTATTTATAAGAAACTTCGGCTTACATAAGCTGAAGCATAGCAAGGCTTCTCACACATTAGAACATGGTTCTAACTGGTGTTAAAATTGAAAAAATGTTCATCTTACTGGTTATTGTAATGACTAACAGGTAGTGCCAATTTTACATGACAAAAAACTTAACCCATCTTCAACATTCATAGTACAAGGTGACCCCCCTAAAAAAAAAAAAAAAAAAAAAAAAAAAAAACATATCAGCAGGAAGTGTGACGTTGAGTGGCACTGCATTCACAGGTCTTGAACCTTCCGGATTTTTATCCATGGGGGTATCTCAAGGATAATGTGTACCAGAACAACCCTCAAATGATTGAACTGAAAGCAACTATGGTAGCAAAAATCAGAAAAATTCCCCAGAGATGAACGTGTTAGAGTAATTAACAGTTTGTTGGACATATGCAAGTGTGTCTCCAATGCTGCAGGGGCCATTTGGCTCATATTTTGGAAAGAACAACTTTTATGTGCCCTCTACAAGGGTCGCAGATTAAATATGTGCACTTTTCTCTAATGGGAGCAGAAAAATGTCATCGGTTGACCAGAGACATCTGTGAATATCTGGAGAAAAATCTGTGTCCCTAGTAGAGGGTAACTTTTATCTTTTATGCAAACCTACCAAGATAACCCAAACCATGGAGAATGATCATACACATTTCAGTTTAAAATTTTTTTTTCTTTTTTTTTTTTTTTTTT
>NW_019774081.1:417889-440876 GCF_001039355.2 Lingula anatina
GGGGGGGGGGGTTCACCCTGTAAATTGGTAATTGGTAAATCATTTAATAAGTGAAATTGTTATAAGTCAGCTGGAATTTTCTTGCCTCTCTTCAATATGCCATTGCAAGTTTGAGTTTCCTGTTCAGTTTGTAGCTCCTGGCATTTTATTGGAAAAGACCCTCTGGAGGCTGATGCTTGCAGCTGGTTTAAGTTGTGGATGAGAAATGTATACTGCATTTCTCCCATTATTTAAGGAAATTCTACATGTGAATAACCCCCCTAAGGCCTTAACTCATTTTCCTCACCTCCAGTATCATGCCATACACATTGATTGGAATGCATCTGTATTTGTTTATGAATGGTGCTATGAAATGTAAACCTGTGAATTGTACACGATTGCCGGGTGCTGTTAATCAGCTGTATAAAATGACATTAAGTGGATTCGATGGTGCTAATCACAATGAAGCCATATTTACTTTTAACCATTGACTGATGTATATCTCAATATTTCCAATAGTGTAACATAAAAAATAAAAATCCTTAAAAAGAGTAGATAATTGAGGAGGATTAATATTAAGATTTATTATTGTTATTATTATTATTATTAACTGTAGGTGGTTTTCTATGCCTGTGGTCATATCATACTTGTTGTCATATGTAACTTTTGTTATATATATCAGCAAATAATATTGATGGAGAAATTTTGCAGCTTTTATATATTCACTGTAATGTAATCACTAAGCATTTCTTTGAACAAGAAGCAGCTACAGTGATACAAGTGACTAGTTTTCCACGCAGCTTAGAATTGTGTTCTCATTCAGAAAAACGGACTTGAACAAACTACATATATCAGCTTATAGCATATTCAGGAGAATCTCAGAGATTGTTTCCTTTGCACTCACCAGTGATGTTTTATTTTAATTTCTAGAATTGTATCCCATTGTTGGGTTTCATTTATGAGTTGTTTCACCACCCCTTGGTGTGTTTCAAACATCTACATTGGCCTTTTGTCATAAAAATACAACCAGTGACCCTCATTCAAATTCTGAACAATCACTTTTGACAGGAAGTTTTATGTCATCTAGAATTAAGTTTTGATTTTAGTTCTCAGTTATAATATTTAACGTCCCATTGTTGTCAGTTAGTGTCAGACCCATGTCCAAGCATGTCATGTGACATGTTTACTTTAAATGATCATTACTTTTTTAAATGACAATTTCCAGTTTTATCCAGGTTGCACAACATATACTTGTCCATTCAATTTAGGCCTCACATAATTTTTGCAAACTGAATATAGATAAGATTAAAATGTATTTAATAAGTCCATTTATAAAGTGTGTTTACTAGTCCGTATTGAATTCAGATATGCAATTTATAGAGAACATTCTTTCCTCTTGCCTCTTGAAGCTCAAACGCCATTATTATATCAATAATCTGGTAGCTGTTTGATACAAAATTGAAGAGAAATATTGTAGCATCATTTGTTTTTCTAGCATTTAGTTAAGAGCTGAAGTAAAAGAGGACTTTTATGATACATGGGGTTATCAGGAGCCTGGAGACAGGAGCAAATGGATGAAGTATTTAATTGGTGAATTGCATGATCAAGTTCCATGATAATTGTTTTTTCTCTGTTTGTATATACTGTAGTCTTCCAAAATTCTGTTTAATGTTATATTTTCACATGGAACTCCTGGGATATAAGCCCATCGTAACCGATACATGAACAGAAACCATAATATATTTTCAATAAACAGTTGCAAAGATACTGGATGTTCATTTTTCATAAATCATCCCTTTCTTATTGCAGAAAAAGCTGGCTGTGTCCCTAACTTCCTTATGAGTGGATGAATTTTGTAGAGTTCATTACTTAAGTATCAATTCAAATTTTATATCAGAAAGGGTCTGCTCGGAAAATAATTCCCATTGAAAGGAGGCAATTACATTGCACAAATATTAATTATACACATAAAACAAAATTTACAGAAATGTTATACTCAATTTTACCTCCTTGTATCACACACTCTGCCTTTCCACATTCAAGAAATTTATTTTCTTTTAAAAAGTAGTTGGTTGTCCTACATCTCAAATCTGCTCATAACCATATAATAGTAATAATAATAATAACTAAAGAAAATGTAACACTCAGTGTTAAAAATGAACATTTAATTTTTTGTAATAATAATCTTTAAAGCAATTTCCAGTCCAGATGATAAACATTTTTAAAGATAAACACATTCATTCACAACAGTAATTATAATTTGAGTTCCCAATCCCTATTTAAAGTTCAGTAATTTAATTATCTACAGGCTAATACCAATAATGTAATACAAAGCATTCAATACAAACCATATAATTCATATATATATATATATATATATATATATATATATATATATATGTGTGTGTGTGTTACAGATTGTTTTTTTATTACACCAGAGACGTCACAATTAATCACTCATAAACCGTAATAAGGATACAACTAGACTCATTTTAGTCTGAATCTTAATCAACTCAATGTCTTTATTAAACTGAAGATAATGCATGTTATAAGGTTTCAGTAGCAAAGTCTATCAAGAGCTAAAGTTCCAGTTCAATCTTGCTCTACATCCCTTGAGGTTTGAGCTGCTTTTTCTGTGAAAGGTTGATTTTATCTCCTAAACTCAATGCCATACCCTGCAAATGAAAACAAATCGGTGCATATGATTTTTTTTAAACAAAATGTGTAACTAAGATATAAATTCATATATATCCAGTAAGGTAACTGGCTGGAACTTTTACTTAAAACACTTGATTTTCAACAAACGAAATGCCTTAAAATGCAAGAATAAGTTAAATGCCAAAAAGGGCATTGAAAATATGAAAAAGGTTTCTAATTGTTTCTCATATATTTACCTGACTTTTTGCTCTGATTCGTATGTGTCCAGTCACTGGGGCATCAGGCTGAGCTGGTTTCTCAACACTGATGTTGGCAAGTGCACTCTCTCCAAATATAGATTTAGCATACATATTGGCAGCCATGAAACCACACTCTCCATCCAAAGCCTGCAAGAAACAAGCATTGTATCCAATTGTTTTAATCAACTTCAATTACTGTAATTGCAATGAGAAGTTCGACTCTGCCTATGGCCATGATCTCATTTACTCAAACACTTGGTACATGCGGAGATGAAATTGTATCAACAGGGATAAGTGTATTCATTTTCACTTGAAAATAAAAAAAAAAAGTTGAATACTGTACATGTTAAAATTGCTATCATAAAGGTGAAATAGTTCTTGGTGAAAGACTTAAGAAGTTTTAGTTTCTATTCAAGCATGCTGCATTAACAAAGTTAATGCTTTTTATATAATGAATTACTAACATGGCATTTTTACTGGGAGTAATAATAAAATCATTGTCTATAACTATTATGTTGAATTAAGCCAAGGACAGAAAAAAATGTAACAAATATTAATCAATTTTGGGGGTTTGCAGTCAATATGCATAATGTCATTACTTAAAATGATGTCAGCAATATCAGTGAAAACAAACTGCCACCCACTTACTACAATATACGGTTTCATAATACCACATACCAACCTTTACCTGCAAACAAACAGGATTTACCAATTTCCTGAAGTACATGATATTTTGAAGCCCCAGTTTACCTTTTCAGGTGTGAGACATTTCATGTTGGTTGAGCTGATCAAGTGTTCCAGATACTCTTTCAAATCAGATATATTAGTGTCGACGCTGACTTTGTTTTCCCACTCAAACTCAGCCCACATCTGTCTGTATTCTGTGTCTGTGCATGAGGCAGGCACTATATGTAGTCCATAATGTCTATATGGATGTCATTCAGCACAACACAGTTACGGTCACTGCATGGCTGCTCCACTCACATCATATTCTATGTAAGGAAAATAATCATTTAAGTCATCTACAGATTGTAAGTTAAATCTGAATACATAAATAATTTCTGGCAAAAATTTGGATTTTCTGGAGTAAACAACAATTTTCCTACACTTGCCATTGGTTAATGAATTCATTTTGGCATTCATAGTTAGTCCATGTTTTTTTTTTTAGCCATCTATGAAAGTTAGTAGTCTGATGGCACAGACAGATCCCAAAATAATTCTAACTGCCATTTTGGTGGTAAAAGAGAATATGTTATTCACAATGCATTTATTGTGAAACATGAATTTCATATGAAGATTTGTTATTCCTTTAAGCATGATATCATAGTTCTTGTTTTTGCTTGTGAACATACTTACCAATGTTTCCAAAGATGATTCCATTTTCAGTGGAGGCTACTTTAACGTTGGCTTTGATGTTGCAGAAATCATGTGCACCCATAGTCACCGGCTGTGGTTTTTCAACCTGAATCAAATAAATATTTTAGCACAATTAAATAGCAAAGTCAATTGGTAGATACTACAACAGGAGATGGCAAAAAGTTTGCTCCCATCAAAAGAAATCCATTCAATTTGGGCAAAAATGGTATTCATTAAGGATCTATTCAAATCCAAATGCATCATTGTTCAATAAGCTATCATGGGAATGCATAAATATCAAGGAGCACTAATTAAGGTGATGAGTTATTCTTTTTTTTTTTTCTTTCAGAAATTTAAAATAGTTTTAAATTATAGTTGGAGAAGTGCCATGCAAGTCTTAATCATTTCTACAAATGGAAAAAAAAAACATTCACTATACATATGCCTAATAGTGCAAGTTTTAAAACATTCTAATATCTATTAATATGCTGATGGTACAGGGGTTTAGCTGGCTACAGCTGGACACTGGAACAAATATGCCACAACGTTTGCATATTATAAGGAAAAAAGGAAGAGTAAATTTAAGTTGAAAAAAAGCAGTATTGAGTGCTGTGCAAATGAAGGATTTCTATTCCTTCGATAAATATGAAAACCTACTGGTAAATATGTATTAAAAAGACTTACTTTAAACTTTATTATGAAGTGTGCACAAGAGTAGCTAACAGCTAACAGGTGACAGTGTGTCATTGCCTCCGACCCACCGCCTGCCCCGCATCCAAGGTTGAGGGTTTCCAGCGCTTCGATCCATTAGACCTATCAGTCCTGCGCCCTGGAAACCAAGTAACTCTACAGTCGAGAGTGGTGGGCCCCGCTGATTTGCCAATGATGCCATTGAAAGACTAAACACAAAAAGACTCAAACCAATATCAAAGACTTTAAAATATAAGGCGCTCAATTGCCCGGTTTCCAGAGCTATTTTTCCCTAAATTGATAAAAGATATGAATTAAAGGGTTTTATCTCTGGTTTTCCTCCGGGCCTCTCTGTAATGTGTTCTTTTATTAACGTGCTTCGCTTTGTATATATGTTGTAAATAAAATGTAGAGTGAATGTCTCCAACGTGATAAATGAAAAAAAAAAGTTTTTTTTTTTTCTGGTAAAAAAAGGAGGCATGTAGAGTTCACAAATACAATTCCCAGACGTTTTAATTAATTTGATTAGAGTCGATTGCTTGTGCACTTGACTAGTTTATGACCTTACCTGTAATTATGTAACTTGAGTGGACGTGTGCAATTTGAATAATTAAAATTAGTATGTACCGCCAAATAATGCAGCACAGAATCCACCACTGATAAGAAATATTGTATAAAAGACGTTCAGAATTAATATCGGGGGTTCAGACTGGAGAAGACTCGAAGGTGATCGCTCAATAGAGCCATGCGAGACGGCTTGATAGTTGGAGACTTCATATAGAAGATATAGTTAGAGAGCGTCAACCAATAAACCATTAAACTGGTCATTATATGGACTTGGGTTTTCTTTGCGTGACCTTACGTAAATCTGACACGAACTGTGGAATCTTTGGATTGCGTTATCCACTAAGTAAGTCTAAAACGTAATGTCCTATTTCGACCCCACGCTTGAATTAAGCCTACAAAATTATATAAGTTTAGGACATTCATCTCATATGTATATGTAAAAGGTACGTAACATAACACTATGTCATACTGGTTGACATGGACGTATGCCTCAGCATACACTGGGTCAGAGAATCCTGTCAACTGGGTCACCTAAAGCATATGACAAGAAATGATATAAGTCTCTTTTTTATATTTATTTATATATTATATATTTATTATATTTATTTTATTATTTTGTAATAATAACAACATTCCGCACAACCCTGATAATGAATTTCCCCTCTGGTGAAATCCACAATAAATTATCTCTGATTACATGCTATGAGAAAGTGTGGTATTTTCATAAGTAAAATAAAAATTCTTTGCAAAATTATAAGAGAAAGTAAACTCAGTTAAAGATCAATAGCAAACAAATTTTTCAAATCTTACCTTGTTCAGTTTTGATGACAATAGTGGGTCTGTTTCTTTCTTTCCGGGTACAGTGCCTAAGGCCTGGGACATGGTCAGCTCAAACATATTCTAAAATATTTTTTCAACAAAAACTAGTTAATAAGGATAAGAAACTTGTTAAACAGATTTCACTATGTACATGTTATGTTACTATTTTACACAAATGTGATAATCAATCTATGCAGACTACCCTAGGTTCTAGATTCCGGTATTGCCAGCTCGATCTTGATTTCATATATAACCCATATCAGCAATACCAGGCTCTAGCGAACAGCGGCCATGTTAGGTTTCCGTCAATCAAACAGAACTGCTCTGCAGTGAATCTGCAGTTGAATGTCATCAGACCAAAATGAAACGTAAAACAGATTTAATTCTGCTTTATTCAATTTTGTTTGCTGTATTTAAGATATGTAAAGTGAGAAATAAAAAATATGTTTCTAAAAGAAAAAGGTATATCCAATGTTTTTGTATTTTTTGCTTATCAAAGAACATTTAGTCCTGAGATACACATGCTTGCCATGTGCCAAGTTTGACAGCTACACTGGATGCCCGATACCACTAGGGCTGCGCAATGGCTACACCAAAATCAGTTTTTAAAGCAAAATGTTGCTTGTATTGTGGCACTGACCTTCGACTGCAAGATATTTTCAATTCAAACTTCTAACTCCGCGTCATCCACTTTGCTTCTTGTCTCGTCTGCACGAGATAATGTCAGCGTAAGGCGGGAAAGGCAGCTCCAGGCGGCCAAACCTGTGACGTACGAGACTTATGACTTCCAAATATGGATCCAGGCCGACACAGCTGTGACATGTGACTTCCAAATATAGAAGCGCCCCAGGCAAAATTTTGAAGAAGAACGCCCTCAGATTGTCGGTGTTCGTCAGAGTTTAGTAAAAGCGACTCCATCACAATGTATATTTAACAAGCTAGCTTTTACGTTGCTCTGACACTCAGGTAATGCAGACAAAACTAGGCTATTATTATTCAGAAACTGACTATCTCTCCTGGCACAGTATTAAGTGAATGGATTGTAAAAGGATAGGTATACCTCTGTGGTTCCAAAATCATTGTTAGCAGCCAACTGAATGAAGCTGATGGGATCACCAGCTTGAATCTTTACAGTTTTAGATTCAAATGCCTAGAAATAAAAACATTGCAATTGAAGCTTTAGAAATTGGGACAATCTGTCATTTTCTCTGAATGATTAGAAAATGTTTAAATATAATATTTATAGCATAAATCAACTAGCCTTAAATCTTCAAATATGATAAAACATGATAAAAATTATCACTCAGGATTCATAGCACTTGTAACATTTACTAGATACACTAGTTATAGAGCCTTGGTCCTTCTTACTGGAGGAAAACATTACAGTACCTTGTGTGTGAGCCTCTCATCTTCTGCCTTGGCAGTCAGCATGCCTGACAAGGATTCTCTTCACAGCTGGTTGAAGATATCATACATCTTGGGGGATCTCTCAGAAAGCACTTTCAAACACAAGGCAATGTGATCCAGGGCATCATCATTGATGGGCTTAAATGTAGAAAACATATTCAGCTACAATGAACACTGCAAAATGTAATTTCAAACAAAAAGCCTCTCAAAACTGGATGCCAATCCAATGCTTGTTGATGTGTTCAATTAGAATTAGCCTAAAATTGCAGTTACTACAACATAATAAATAGATAAGAAATTCTCATGTGCAGAATATTCTCAAATGTTTTTTTTACTAGATAATATAAAATGCATGACATTTTTATAGAACATATTGTCTTACCAGAGTAGAAAGGCCAGATTTCCCCAAGTGTATAATAGTAGACATAATCAGCATGCACTCTGCTACAAATGACTGGAAAATAAAACAAAGCAGAGATAAATAGTCATGAATTCAGTCTGCAACTTAGACAATAATGATAAAACTCTCACTCACTCAAACACAAAATACCTCAACTTTTGAAAACTCTCATAAGAACAAGTTCTCCATTTTATCAGTTTACTTTGGAAAACAAGGAAAAAACTAATATACAGCACATGCTATTCAAATTTATTTTTGATTTTATAACATTTCTTAGAACATTAAGTTAAAGATTACTCCAGAATTCTTACATTTTGTCTCCTCGGTTCTGTGACAACCTGGGTGTATCTCAAAGCAAGCTTAGTGAGGGTGTTGGCCAGAGCAGCACCATTAAAGAAGTCCCCCTCCATCAGCCATTTCCTCAATGGTGGCCTGGTATTGGAGTAAATAGCATTTAGCTGAACACGATGGAGAAGAGCATATCATGGGCAGGAGTAAATGTTAATTATCACATAATTCTGATTTAGCATGCCACAGCTTAAGTAATGAATGGAAAGTTCATGCTTACAGTAAGGCATACAGTAAGGCCAATGGTATACTGACTACAGTTCGCTTAAGCATAGGACTGAATGTAAATTCAAAGTTATTTGAACAATTGTAATTTCATTTACTGTAAGTGAAACATTTTTTGATTGTGTACATCAGTATGCTGAAGCATAAGATTCCAATATACTACAGGAGGTCAGTGCAATATCAGCTTGCACGATGATAATATTGATTTCTAAAAACATACAGTGGAAGTATTCAGTTATGTTTCAGCCCAATAAAATTTACATAGCTATAATATAGACTGTTTGTACAAAACTGCACACTTCAAATATCATTCCATAGTGTAAAATATTCTATATAGAAGAAAGTTCTAATGAGAGATCTGTATACGTATGTAAAAAGGTCTTACCTCTCCTCTGCCCCCTTGGTAGCTAGCAGAGACAGTACTAAATGCACTCTGGGTGGCATAAGTCCCAAGCTCTGTCACCAACTTCTGCACTGTGCCAGTCTGGGCCACCTGGGATTCTGGATCAAATGATTAACAGCACATTTGAAGAAATTCTTAGCTGTTCTGCACTTTGAAACAACGTTGAGACACCTTTTTACACATCCATATCTGGAAGTCCATTTTGTATGCAACTAGATTTTTAGTGAAATTTATCTAAAATTATTAACACAACTAACCATCTTCCTTAGTTTCTCCTACAGCCTTTGTTATTTCATCATCAACAATTGGAATCTGAAAAAAGTGCCAATGAACTTAAAATAATAAATAATATAATGATGCTTAAGGCCTAGTTTAAGCAATTACATACTTGATAGACTTAATTGATGAGAAAACTTCCAGCATCTTATTGACCACAAGAGGGTGCAAATCTCTGCATGGCTTCACGCACAAACACCAACACATTCAAAGCAGCCAGTTCATTAGCATCATTCAAAAACTCCATCAACTGTTATATATACACAAAATGCATGTCAATTATTTTCATGTTCACATACTATTTTTTTCTTTTTTCCAAGTTTTTAGCTACAGTATAACGTCTGGCATTAAATGGAGCAGACTGATACACCTTGACCTGACACTAAAAGATTAACTGATCTCCAAGAAAGACCAAATTAAGTACTTGGAAATTAGTATCATATATTACTATCATCTTTTATTTTATGACATGGGTCTCTGTGCAATCTCGTTGTTGATTATGTCTTAGACTTTTTTCTGTCTATGTCAGTTTAATTGTGAAAAGATCTTTCAGACCTCCTGCCACAATAGTACATACCACTGGTATAACAGTCTGGGCCACATCAGGGAACCTCACACAGCACTGGTGGAGGGTACGGACTAATAGCTGGCGGTACTTGCCAGTGTCCTCCTGCTCAACTGTGTTGTTAGTCTTCACCACTTCCTTCTTCAGAACCAGAACCATCTGACAGGAAAGATAGAAGGGATTACCTTCTGATTATGAAGTTGCATGCACTGTAAGGCTTCGTTCACATGCAATGTCTATTTTCTAAATTCTATTTTCTATTCGCGCTATGATCACGGTCTGTGCACTGAATATCCCGCCGTGTAATTACTGGCAGCGCGAGCCAGTTACTTATAGTAACTTATAGTAACTGGCTCACGCTGCCAGTAATTATACGCAGCGGGATATTCAGGGAACAGACCGTGATCATAAGACATACCGCAAATAGAAAATAGAATTTAGAAAATAGACATTTCATGTGAATGAAGCCTAAAGCTGTTCCACTTTAAAATACAACTACTCAAGTCAGATAAACCACAGGACTGCATTGGCCATTTCTTTTTTTAATCTCTTGTTCATCACGATATCTAAAGTTTCCAATGACCAAAATTAATCATAAGTTTAAATTTCATTGTAAATTTTTTTAATTCAAAATCAAAGTTCCTCAAATAAATAGGTACCTCTTCCACATTCCTTGATGTGATAAGGTCCAGTGATAACTCCAGAGTCTTTCTGTGTACTTCAAGATCAGGAGCTGACAACACTCTTAAGATGTCCATTACAAGTTCCTATTAAAACAAAACATAACTTCCATGATAACATAATTTACCCTTACTACTTCTGATACACATAATATTTGGCATACAGAAAAAGTACAATTTCCTAGGAAAGAGAGAGAGAATTTGGCCAGTAGACTACAAAAGAGGTATAAAAGTTTCATCAATATTCCTCTTACTTAAAACTTATATAATAACTTTTACTGACTACCTTTGTGGCTTACAGAGAGATTATACTAATCATGTTATAAAATATACCGTTTACAGGTACAGTTTCACACTCACCTGCAGCACTTTCTCATGTGATGGTACCTCTTTCAAGGCAATCAACCTGTCCAACACAATAAGCTTCACATTGTTGCCAATCTCCTTCACAATAAGTTCAATGTAACAGCTGTCAGCAGCCTTAAATAATAGGAAATTATTATTATTCCAATATTAAGTGGTAACGTCTATAGAGTCACCAGCTTACAGTAAGCCTCCAACACTGGAAAGAGGCTTTTAAGAAAAATTGTTCTGGTCCTTGGCCCTTGCTTGCAAGCATTATAAATTCGAAATGGGAAACATTCTGTCAGTGCAAAGATAAGAACTACAGGTAACTCACCAAAAAATACTAAACCTATTTCTCATGTAATTTTGTCAACCAGTGATATGTTCTTACATATTTTAAAGCTTAGCTTTCATCACTACAAACCAGTCTAATTCAATAGGTTTATTCCTCTACTCACTTTGATTGCTGTTGGAGCACTGGATAGAGTGACCATGGTGCCGGCCACCTAGCTCATACCTCACAGCTGGACTGGAGGAATTCAGTAGATTGTAAATACAGTGAATGAAGCGGGATCTCTCAGATGGATTGGCATGGCACACCTAATACATTAGGAGAATGAGCGTTAATGAGAATGGGAATGATACACCTTGAAACTGGGGAGAGGGAAAGTTGGAAGGGCAGTGATAAATCATTTAATAGAAAAATATACATAATTTTTCACACTTCCCAACTAAAACTCAAGAGTCACAGTTTATTTTCTTGTAGATAAGTTCCACTATAACCAACTGGAGAATGTCTCCAAATGATGTCACTTGGTCTATGCAGCTTACAAGGTAGGTCAGAGCACGCTCCTGAGAAAATATTCAATTGCAAGTCTTCAAATTCTTATATATTTCAGTATAAGAATTTGAAGACTTGCAATTATATACAGGGTGTATATATTTCGGTATTTGACAGACTGGTTTCTTTGCTAAATAATGAAAATTGTTGATTAGACCAAGCTGATTAAAAAGTTGATTAACTGCTAATAGTAGAAGTATTTCTTTGCTGGCCAACCCTAAGCAACATTTTTTGGCCTACCACAAACTCTCTTCCAAAAGAATGAACTTCACAGTGCAAATTTGTGAAAATCAATTTACAGCAACAATTTTTTTGCAAACTTTCCACATTGTTTAGTAGGTATAGCCCCTCCATTTATCAATCACAGTTTACTTACTAGGTGTATAGCAAACCCACGTAATAACAATGAAACCCTACCTTTAAAAGTTCTATTTTCACATAGACTCTTTTACAGACTGCAATGTATTTTTATTGGAGATCACAACAATGCCCAAATATACAATATATTTGATTCAATAAACCTATTCAAGGGAAACAAAATGTATCCTCTACGAGCGCAGCAGATATTACAGGTACATTTTCCACCAGCCACAGTTAGAAGATTTCAAGACCGAATTTAGCCAGAGACATTATCTGAGAATATTTAGTGAAAAATCAATCAGTTGGCCTGGTAGAAGGTAAGTAAAATGGTCTTAGAGACACAGGTACATTCTAGAAAGAAAACAGAATGTCCTGTTCAAACTTTAATTTACTTTTACTTTACTAGGTATAGTTAATTTTACCATAATAGGCTCTAGTTAAACAGCTTTATGTATAGTTAACCCACATAATAGCCATAGAACCTTGTCAACAAAATCTCCACATAAACATACTTTTATACTTTTTTTTACTGGAGTAAGCATTGACCTAGATACAGATAATGGTATGTTAGAATGGAGACTAGGCAAACTTATAACAATTTAACAATCTAAGCTATCTGATAGCTGGTTAACCTACAATATAAAAATAGAACTTATCCCTTTTGTCATTAGAGTAAGCAACAACCTTGACTGGGTTCCCACAGATATTCTACTTGTTTCTTATATGACTCAAATAAAGTCGATATGCCAAGGGATGTACAAAATTAATCATCAGATCAGCCATAAAATCTAAAGAGCTTTAAAACTGCTTTTCATCAATTTTTTGGTCGCAAATTGACCTACTTATCTGTCTCACATACATTGTTGAAAATATCATTTGTATTGTTGAAAATATCATTTGTATTTTGATTAATATACAAAGTACGAATTCAAAATACATATAGTTAAATATTAACATATGAATGATAATCATGTATGGTAAATCATTTACAAGTTTAAGATATAATTTTAAGTTTCAGTAAAGATGGAGGGAAAAAAGGGCCACAAATGGCAGTGATTTTTTAAAGAAGATTCCTGTTCTAAAGTTGGCCTAGGCTGAGAGCGAGCTGCACAACCCCTACCTTTAATAGGATGGGGACATACTCCACCTATAGTGGTCAAACAATAGCACTGAAGAATACAGCAAAGAGCAGTTGAAAATTTCTGCACATACAGGTAATCTAACATATCGTTTGCCTCACTCTCTTTTGGACAATATCACTTATTTTATTGGAATAAGCAATGACATAGATACAGGATTGTTTGTGCTGTCTTAGGAGACTCCAGATCTCTCAGCCAGAGAAACAAACATAGAGATGAATCAGTGAGGCTTAGTCCAGTCTATAACATCATCATCAACTCCACCTAGTGGTTAAACAATAGCACTGTGGAAGACTGCAGCAAAGAGCAATTGAAATCATACAGATATTGTGTTACAGTGTACCTGCTGGAGAAGCAACTCACACCTATTGTCTCATGTGATAATTTTTGGAGTTATAATGCAAACCAATCAGTATCTATTCTTACAACAATTTAAATAGCAGTTAAACTGATGATAAAAAAACAGGGCAGAGCAGAAGCTTATCAACCAGTCGTAGAGTTGACATAACACATCTGCAACATTTCACTTATCAACCCTAACCTAGTTACTTAAGCCTAGATTACATTCAGACGGGCGCCGTGCAATGAAATTGTCCATACGATTTTTTTGAAATCGTAAGGAGCTACAGGCTACGCCAAGTATGTCTACATTACATGGCCTGAAATCCATACGATTCTGCACAGCCACCATCTACCTCCACTCGGACTTCGTACGAAAAGTATACATGCACCGTACGCGCTTTGCATTTCAAATGTAATCTAGGGTTGCTGAACATGTAGCAGATGGTTGACCTTAGACGGCAAAAAAAGTGTCACAGCACTATTAAACCAGGCAATTTTCATTTATGAGGCCTGTAAGCCAAGTAGAAAAAAATTGGTCTTCAACTTGTATGTCTCTAAGTATTGCAGATTTAATTGTGGCATTTGATAGACTTGTTTCATTGGTAAGTATTTAAAAACTCTTGATGTGTATCTTTGGCCAAATTCCTTGATGTATATCTTTGGCCAAATTCCTTAACCTTGCTTTTGACAAAAGAAACTGTGCTTTATCTTCCACTTTGTGATGTAAAAATAATTACTATAAATATGAAGGTTTGTTTCACATAGTAGAAAACAGGCTCGTGCATAATTAATATCTAAATCTTAGTCATGTATACAATGCTTGAAGCGTGATGGTATATATATATATATATACCAAGTTGATTAATTACACTAATATTTTTTGCTCCCCATGCCCAAGATCACCCCTCTATTTAACATTGTAAGCTATCTGATAGGTTAACCTACATTACAACAATAGAACTTAATCACTTTTTTCATTGGAATAAGCAATGACATAGATACAGGGTATATTAACAAGGAGAATAGTGAACATAAAAATAAATAGTAAAAAAAAAAATTGATAGATAGGCCCATTTCACAAAGAAAAAAAACTTTAAACAGTTCTCAGGTTTAGTTGACTAGGACTACCATGAGAGTGCTGTAATACTGTTCCTGATAAGGTAAGATGTGTGCTTGTATCTATTTAATGCTGGCAACAAAGATGTTAGCCAGGGAATCCAACTTTTTTTTTTTGTGTGAAAATGAGGTCAGGGGGTAAGTTTGAAATGCTGATGCCTTGTCACACATTCCTTAGGTATAGGGACCATTCCGATTGAGAACAGCCAAGTGCTAGTAAGGGGGCAACCTAAATATGGCAGACCTACATGAAAGGAACACCGCTTAATCCTGTAATGATCTGTAATGATTTATGTGGCCCATGGTTCCTTCTTAAAAGCCATGTTTTTAAGGACAGTGTTAGTAAGTCACCTGCAGGATGTCTTTATACCTCTTTAACAAGAGAACTAACATTCTATATTTTACATAATGTTACAAACACCCAATTTCTATTTCTCTTTACAGGTGGAGATCAATTTTTGAAAATGTTGAAACTTAGTGTATTGCAAGTGAATCATCAGGAGACAATGAAAGTTATATTTGATTGGACCAAATGTGAAACCGATCAACATTTCTTCTTGACAGTGACTGAATTGCAAAGTGGTAAAAGATATATTCACAAACTTTCAAAGGATCAGTATAGGCATTCAATGTTGTTCCCACTTGGAAACTATTATGAGGCTTTTATTTCAACCTGCAAAAATGAAAGAAGAGAAAAAAAGTAACATATCTAAATTTGGAAGTGAAAGACCACAGGTAATTTCATTTTTTCTCATGCACAATCTGTCTGCTACAGGGATGCAATAAATAGCAGACACACCCAACACTTAACAAATAGCCCATGTTCCTTAGCAGGCCCGTAGCCAGGGGGGTTCTGAGGGTTCGAAAGAACCACCCTTTTTGCTGGGAAAAGGTCCACTCTGGGTAAAATTTGACCTATTTATGGTAAAAGGTCCAATTTTCAGAAAACCAACCCCCCCCCCCTGAAATTGCTGGCTACAGGCCTGCTTAGCCTTCAAAGTTACATATGAAGCAAGCATGGATTCCCTATGACACATGCTGCCATCAGCATAAAACATTTTTAAAGTCAATTGGATCATTTCATTGTGTTTTAAAACCCAAATGAGATTGGTCAAAGATGAAAAAAGGCAGTTCATTTGGCAAACTGGTGACAGAGATAACTGCAATTGATTAAGATATGTTAATTATGTGTACAAAATCATGGGTAGCTGGAGCGGCCATTCGTGGGAAGGATCTGGTTGCCTAACCTAGCAGTCTACTACTAGCCCCAGGTTAGCGGGCTACCACTAGTGTCGGGCCCTGTCAAATGATCCATCAGTCATAAATTTCTGGTCATAAACTTGACCTATTTATTTATCCTTCCAGTTCATAAAAGTCTACCAAATGACCTAATAATGTGTGGCACATAATACAATTACTGCTATCTTTGCAATAGAATAAATATTCAAATTAGACTAAAGGAAAAAGAGGATTATATACTGCACAGAAAGACTGCTGAAAAGACCTGTTCAAATACTGTTTTTGGCCCCGTCAATTATTCCAGATTTGGGTAAATAATTTGTCAAGTTGGCCTCACCCAAAGTCTATAATTGTATAATATTTCTATAAGTTATGCCATTCAAAACATATGATGGCATTTTATTTGGTAGGGTTAAGTGCCAAAGTTTTGACTTCACATGTTACTTTAACCATGGGTTAAGAGATAAAATATTTCCAGTCATTTTCCAAGCACATCAATTTTGGGTAGATATGGAAAAATCAGTTTCTCAAATTTCTCCTTTATATGAGCAACCACAAACACAGTTTTACCACTGATTTAATTACCCAATTTAGTGCTCCAAAATACTGCCAATGATTTTTCTTAAGGGCCTTAGTTCAGATTTCATCATTGATAAAGCAAAATGATGCCTTTGCTTAATGAAAACCTGTAATTAGAGGCTCATAACTCCATAACAAAAACATTTGAACCAAAATAATGGGACAGGATTGTAGCCTATACACTCGTGGTCAACTTTGGCAATTTTCTTGAGAAAATCTTGTTCAGGGATGAAGTTGCGCCCTTTACCGCTTATTAACTAACCTAAATATATCCAAAATCACCCAAAAAGCAAGCAAAAGGATTTATTTTCTACAGCACCTGAAGCGTGCAGGCCTTACAACTTATGACCTTGTAACTTATTACCAGACGGTCATAAGGCCAGTTTTAGATGTGCTACCCCTGTCTGACACTTTGGGTTAATCAATGAATTGACTGCCCTAGTAGAAAAGTCTCAAGAAAGAGCTCTGAAGATCTTGAATATGACGCTGCTTGTGAACATAGTAAACTTGAACTGCTGGGTGAAAGATGGCTCAATGAATGTAGAAAATTGTTTATTAGGATATCAAATGAACAGGATCATAGATTACATTATCTTTTGCAACCAAAACAAAATGTCAAATATTCATTAAGGGAACAGGAGACATTCAAAAGACCTAAAATTAAAACCAAACGATCAATGAGTGACTTTTTAACAAGTGTGATAAACAAGTTTCAAAATTAACTGATAAATTTTTATCTCTTTTTTTAACCTTGTATTTAGTTATTATGTTTTAAATTTGTTTACATAAGTCTTTTAATATTCCTTTATTCTTACTCACTAGTGGTTTTGAGTTGCCTATGCTTATACAAATCAATGTGAAACATGAACTCCAATATTTTATATTTTCAAGGGAGTTTTTATTTTAAATCAGCACCAAGGTAGATGCATTATTGTCAATAATTAGATGCAGGAAACACCTTATTTTCAATGTCTTGATGATAATAAACCCTTACAGTACCCTTAAACTGTAGAAGTAACTAATTTGTCAGACGACACTATTATATGCATCTCAAAAAAATTGTTCTCATTTTAAAGCAGGTAAACCACGAAGCCCACAGGCATCTGCCATAAAAACATCCATATCAGAATCATTCTACATTTTAACAAAAAAAAAGCAAAAAAGATGTTTTATCATTACTTTCAGTCAGTGCTTAAACAACCACTTCACCAACTTGGGGTACTAGAAAAAGGTGCCAGCCATGTTCACTTGAAAATTCTAAGCTCAGATCCTGAACCCTCAGACAGCTTGTTTCATCTCACCCTGGTCACTACTAGCAAACCTTACATTGGTGAGAGTCTTCATGTTTATGGCGATGACAAAATCATAAAATTCAAGCTGAAGCCTGGACAAGAATACAAACTTACAGGCTATGCAATGGATTGCAAAGAATATCTTGGTGCATTTCATTTCCGTGCAGGTAAGATAATTATGTATGCAAACAAATGTCCCACTAAAGATAGGCATATTAATTTTTCTTATTCATTTTTTTATCTTTTTTACGTGTGTGTGTGTGTGTGTGTGTGTGTATGTGTGTGTGTGTGTGTGTGTGTGTTTTATCTCAATAAGGACAATGCAAAAACATTGTCTTTAAGATATAATATCAAAAAATTTTTTTTATAAACAAGCATTCATTACTTAAAAGCATTCAAAACTGCTCAAAAAGTGCAAGTCATGAATGTTAATATTTACTATGCTAAATAGCCTTTAAAATATATTTTTAACATGCTTAAAATTGAGTAAAACAGTATTAGTTTGATGTGTTTTCAAACAGATTTTTTTCTAAAATGTGTGTCTTTACTGGGACCTTTCTTTTAATATATAATAATCAAAAGGCATTAATTCATCTTTTTCTCATGTAGCATGATCAATAGAGACTATTCACTTAGTAAATTTGGTCATGATTTTTTGCCTCAAAAGTTATGAATCATCTGTCTTTATTATAAGGTTAAAGCTGGTAAATAATAGTTATTGCATGTTGACTGTAACAGCCAATCTGTAACCATGCTTTAAATGTTCTCTCTGCAGAGTTAAGTAAATTGGAACTGAAGGAACTGCTGCAAAGGGCAACGCATTTTACAAAGGATCGTGGTGGTCAACTGATTCAATGTAGCTACTTGTATCGAAATAAAACTGTCGAATATTTTAATGACATATTTAAAACAGATGGAATAATGAAGGTATACAAAAAAGACTATAATGGAGACCAAGGATCACCAATTAATGGAAAACTTGATGGAGTGTTCTTTGCCTGTAAACCCGACCTGCAGACAGGACTTCCTCCTCTCGGATCATTTTTTGGTCCAAGGAGAGTGAATATCCCAGCATCGGAGCTGTTTGTGGCAGGCACAAATCTTTATTTTACTGACTTTTACTGCCATAGGAAAGCACATTATGTAACCCTTGTGCTCACTTTAGCTGGATCAAGGGCAGACCAATTTTGCAGGGAGAGACTTCTTACACTTGATCCCTACAATAACATATTTTTCGTGAAACCCAAAGGAGAACATACAGGATGTGTCTATACTTCAAGAAATATTTGGGTTGAAATCTTTTACACAGAAAATATAAACCTTTGGCCTTATCTGTTTCAAGGTCTAATAGTTAATGTGCCTAGTACAGGTACTTCCAGACCAGAAGGAATTCCTAAGAACCCAAACTGTCAGATTTGTAATTTGTGAAACAATTTTACATGTTACCTGTACAGAAGCAAAAAATGCATGGATTTGCAGGGAAATAAAATGTTTTAGAGCCTTATTATGTCCTTTCCCTGCCCCCACTTTATGGCAATTTAACTGAACACTTCTGAAGTACTGGTATCAGACATAGATCTATATGCTGTAAAATGAATTCCCAAAACCTTGTTAAATAACTAAGATTTAATCTTTATTTACCAATCATACCCTAAAGAAACATTTTCTACGTTCAAAATTTCTGATTAAATAAAAATTCTATTTTGAAAATGACTCAGTTTTGGCCTTGTTGGACTGTTGACCGCTTTTAACTCAGCCACGTTTCAATGTTACTTAACTTTTATTATTTATTATTTATTGGATGTTTAAGAGCTCTCCTTCAGCAACATAATGATATATAAATCAATGTCATATCTTAATCAAATCCTATACTAATAATGATTTCCTTCCCCTACCTCCATTTTTGGCAATTGAACCCCCCCCCCTCAACCTTTATTGTATCATTCATTTTGATAAATCTTCCAAAATTTAAAATTAAGTCTCAGTAGACCATAAAACATTTGCTATATAAATGGAATTTGCACAACTTACTCCAAATATATACTGTGGGCTCTTATCCTCTAATGGAACAAACTTTATTGGCATATTTTCCTGAAATTTTCTTAAATTTGACCTCATTTGACCTTTGACCCCATTTTACTCCATAATGGTTTAGTATTACATAATTTTTATTACTTATGTGTTTAGAGGAACTCCTTAGCTATGCAATGATATTTAAATCATTGTTATATCTTACTTAAATTTCAGTTATGATTGATTTTCTTCCCCTACCCCCACTGATCTGAAAGTTAACGGATACTCCCATATGCTAATCATATCCATCATAATTATCACAAACTGTAAAATTAAGTTACAAATGACCATTAAGCATTGTCATATAGATAGAATTTACCAAAAATACACTAAAAAGTATATATTTAGAGCTCACATTTCTATATAAAATATTACTTTATTTTTCTGAAATTTTCTCAAATTTGACCTTATTTGAACTTTGACCCCCTTTTACTTTGAGATAGTTCAGTATTACATAATTTTTTATTACTTCTATGTTTAGAACATTCCTTAAGCTATGCAATGATATACAAAACATTGTTATATATTACTTAAATTTCAGGTTATGGGTGATTTTCTTCCCCTATCCCCATTGATCTGATATTGAACTGATAGTATCCGTACCCATATGTTCATCATATCTATCATAATTTCCACAAACTGTAAAATTATGTCTCAATAGATCATAAAACATTTGCTATATAAATGGGATTTGCACAACTTACTCCAAATATATACTGTGGGCTCTAATCCTCTAAATCAGTAAACTATATTGGCTTATTTTCCTGAAAATTTCTCAAATTTGACCTTATTTGACCTTTGACCCCATTTACTCCATTATGGTTTAGCATTACATAATTTTTATTACTTATGTTTTTAGAACAAGGCTTTAGCTATGCAATGATATATAAATCATTGTTATATCTTACTTAAATTTCAAGTTATGTGTGATTTTCTTCCCCTACCCCCACTGATCTGAAATTTAACTAATACTCCCATACGCTAATCATTTTCATCATAATTCTCACAAACTGTAAAACTAAGTCACAAATGACCATTAAACATTTGTAATATAGATGGGATTTATCAAATATACCCTTAAAAGTATGTTGTTGGCTCACATTCTCTATNTTTCATCATAATTCTCACAAACTGTAAAACTAAGTCACAAATGACCATTAAACATTTGTAATATAGATGGGATTTATCAAATATACCCTTAAAAGTATGTTGTTGGCTCACATTCTCTATACAGATAAACTTTATTGCTTTATTTTTCTGAAAATTTCTCAAATTTGACCTCATTTGACCTTTGACACCATTTTACTTAGACATGGTTCAGTATTACATAACTTTTATTACTTGTATTTTTAGAGCAACCCTTTACCTACATAATGATATATAAACCATTCTTATATCTTATTTAAAATGCAAATTATAGATAATTTTCTTCCCCTACCCCCATTATTTCAAATGCGGTTATTTGAGCCACAGGGTGTTACATATCATTAAATTAAAACCCCATGGGACATTTTTTCACTCTGGGAACATCTAAAAATCAAAAATTAAGACATCAAGGGTTAAGAAAATATAGGTATCCACTGTTTTTCACGGGGTTGCACGTGAACCCCTCCTTCCCACCAGACTATATTGGTTGAAATAATAAAATGTTGTGGCCACTAAGCAGTGATTATGTACAATTAGAACCAAAACAAACTAGAGGATCAGAGAGGCGATACCGCCTCCTGTTATAGTACCACCAACTGGAGTAAACGCCACCACCACCACCACCATCAGTGTTGAGCTTGACAAGCTCTATAAATTGCAATAAACAAGAGTTCTCAAAATATGCAAAAAGAAGTGAAAAAACAGCAAAACTGTAAAAATAGTCTGATCAAGCTTATTTTCGAATTAACCTGTATTTTTGTAATATTGATCACTCCTGTGATTTTCAAGACAGTAGACATATGGGTTTTCCTTGAAATGTATTATCAGTGTTGCATATATGTTGAATAAAAAGAAAACCCAAGAGAAACACAGGGCATATCTCTGCCAGATTTGAAGATATGAGGTTCAGAAAATATGCTAAGTGCAGTTCATGGTGAAAAAGTAGGTCAAAGGTCAAATTCAAGGTCACAGTAAGATTGCCAAAATGTGACTTCTTATTCAAGTTAAATAGTAACTATGCTCATATCTCTGCCAGTTTTCGAGATATAAGGGCTAGAACATTTGCAAAGTTCAGTTCATGGTGAATAGTAGGTCAAAGGTCAATTTCAAAGTCACCGTTAGATTGGCATTATATGTCTTCCTATTCGAGTTCAATAATAACTATGGGCATTTCTTTGTCAGTTTTGGAGTTATAAGAGCTAAAATATTCAAGGTCACAGTAAGATTGCCAGTATAAGACTTTATATTCAAGTTCAACAGTAACTATGGGCGTATCTTTGCCAGTTTTTGAGATATAAAGGATAGAAAATTTGCAAAGTTCAGTTCATGGTAAAGGTCAATTTCAAGATCACAGCTAGATAGCCAGTATATAACTTCCTCTTCAAGTTCAATAATAAATATGGGCGGATTCCTGCCAGTTTTCGAGATATAAGAGACAGGAAATTTGCAAAGTTCAGTTTATGATGAAAAGTAGGTCAAAGGTCATTTTCAAGGTCACAATAAAACTGCCAGTATATGACTTCCTATTCAAGTTCAATAGTAATTATGGACGTATCTCTGCTAATTTTGGAGCATTTCACATCTTATTTTCACCACTAAGTCTTGCAACGTTGTACTTTTTGATATAGCGCAAGTCCTATCAGTATTGAAAACAAAAAAATAGACACCACTACCAGTATTGGCCTTGACAAGCTCACAAAATGCAACAAACAAGAGGTCTCTAGCATTTATGGTTCCAGAATAAGAGAGCCGTGAAAATGCACCGATTGACCCCAAACTCCCAAAGATGAAAGGAGTCCCTAATTGTAACCCCTTACTGTGACATGAGAGCTTAGGTCTGTGTAGTTTCTGAAAATTGGCACAAACAAATATTTTTTTGCAGAAAATTCCCATTTTTATGTAC
>NW_019774081.1:441107-464682 GCF_001039355.2 Lingula anatina
AGACTAGGGTGGAGTGGTCGGAGCTCCTCTTTTGCATTCATTCTCGCCTCTGCAGTCTCGAAACTCAAACTGACTCTTGGCCACTTGAAAGACAAGACGCATTTGATTTTTTTTCATTGTATTACATCCCGATGCGTAACGTGCGAATGCAGCAATGCAGTAACGATTATATTTCATTAAAGAGATCAACATTTTGTTTTTTTTTTTTCAGATACAGTTATGTAAACTACGTTCACACAATCCTGGGCGAGTTATGAGCATTAAAACCCCCTCTAGGCGTTCTTCGATGCGTTCGTCCGGCAACAGTTTTAAGACGACCAGTTGCAACAGTCTACACACCATTCCAAATTCTGATGCGCATGCGTGCTCCACCAGCCAATCAGAGGAGCAGCATATCGGAGGATCAGGAGCTCAAAAGACATTAGACAGGCGATATAGCAAGAAAGATGCTCAGTCTCCAAATTCAGATTCAGAAGAGGACGAGTCTGGGGAGGCTGTTTGGATTTTACGATCAGAACTAGAGGAATATGAAAAGAAACTGGAAGAGAAACGCGTAAGAAGACAAATGAGGAAACAGCGTCGATTGAGACAGCAGCAACAGCCAAATCAACGATCGTCCATGTATTTGAAACCATCGAGCGCTTTGAGTGACATAAACGATAATACAGGCTCCGTTGAGGAGCCGCCTTCAGAAGAACACATCGTCGAAAATATCATCTCTTCTTCTGAGATGCGGTTTATGTACAAAAAGGCGTTCGGTCGACTGATGCGAAAAGAAATAGTCGTCGAGTGGCAGTGCATATCCATAGTGTTGGACCGCTTCATGTTTTGGGTTTATTTGGTTGCCACCATAGCTACATATATCGTCATATTTGTGGTGGTAGTTTACACAAAACCAAACTTACAAGAAAAGATTTCGCAAATACACGAATATCCGAGTTCGAGGTACAGAGATTTTATGGATGGTTGATAAAAGTTTAATGCGGCATTAAATTTCAGTAAAAACCTTCAACAAAGTTTATTTCCATAAATGGCACTTACTGCTACTTCTTCCAAAAATAACAGACCTATAGTTATACATGTAGATCTGTCGGTACATGTACGTATTCATAGATATGAATGTGACATTCCTAAGAAATTAAAGATAATTTAGTTGAAAAATACACTAAGCTAAAAAGAAGTTGCATATGAATATAGAATTTGATGCAAGTAAAGAATACGCACCTTCATGTCTTCCTATGTACATTATTGTCCTTTGTTTGTTTAACATAAATAAAAAATAAAACTTCCGTTGAGTTTTTTATATGTTGCTTTAAACTACACGCATACAACTACTAGTACCATAGACCCGTCTTGACAAACACAGCACGGGAGCAGACTACTCTCTATCAGAGGCCCTTCCAGCTGTTACAAAATTGGTAGGACTTCGGTCTACCTCGTATCGGCTATGGCAGGGTCTCTGACACAGGTGGGGAGCTGGCCGGAATAGCCCTTTAGATAAAGGCGTGTCTCCATTTCAGACAAGTCGAGCCAATTTAGACTATCTACTTCCAATAACTTCGTTAACCCTAAAGCAAGTCATGAGGCACGCAAATATCACCTTAATTACGTTTGGGATTAGATTTGATTTGTATGATGAGCAAATCACAATACTTGCGCTTAGCTAAATTATGTGTCAATATAACATAGGGCATTTTGCATAGAATATTTATATACGGGAAGCACTTCTTATTAAACTGATCGTCTGAAGAGTGACTAGAACTTTTGGTTTAAAACTGTGCTCAACTGAACGGACTACTAAAGAAGCGGATTCAGTCTGGGAGTTGGTCCTATGTACAAAGAGCTCGGCTATCTCAACAAACGCAATTCAACAAATAGTGTACTGGTATGTGTCTCATGTAATCAAGAATACGCCATGATGAGTGAATACTTATTCATTTCTCTAATTGAATTTGTTGCAAAGAATTATGATATTTTGCAATACATGATAAAACTACAAACATACATGCGCGCGCACATACATATGCACAATGAACATGAGCATTTCACAATTTATGACTTTGCAATAGACTAATGTTAAATAGCACAACCCTTACAAACATTATACGACATTGCATAAATATTAGGTTATTTTTCAGATGTACATTATGTTAATGAGGGATAGGATGTATACATATTTTAATAAAAGTAGACTCTATGACTCTTAAGGGACACTTGTTCATTCCTACAGGTGCGTGTACAAACCAGCTTTATAGATCTCTTATATATCGTATGAAAGACAGGTGAATATTGGCTTGAACATAACGGTATTCATAACATGAATTACAAGTGTTGGAAAAACTGCCCTTATTACCGTGTGATTGAATACACCGTAAGGGGGCAGCACGCACCTGTGGTATGAGGTCATAGCTTTATCTTTTGAGAAGGATCGATACATACATACATATATCACTTTGAAGACAAATAACGTCATTTCTGCTAAATTTAACTTTCTCTATTAATAGCTCTGCTAATTCTTGTATTTAATTTCATACTTAAAAAATAGGTGTATTTTATAGTCTCCAAAGGGAACGTGGAAATGTGTAACAAAGGGTATAGAAAAATAATACTACTCTTCAATGAAAGAACAGTAATTCGTTATACAGACTCCTGAGGAGAAAAACAATGACCCGAAAATCAATAACTAAAACAGTAACGCTTGTGTTCTGGCAATCCCCAATCTGGCACGCGCACAAGTTCAGGTGACGCAGGTGTGTCGACAACACGGCACTTTATCATCATCGCCATACCTGTAAGGACGGAGAGCTCGGTGTGTGCGTTCACCCATAGTACCATACGGACAATACGCAAATAGAGGAGGAGGGGGAATTTACAATAATGTCGTTGTATTGGTAAATAACACTCGATAATATATAACGTATTAGAATACATGAATTCTGTGATTTCGAAAACCGCATACTTTTCAAAAGCAAACAAAACACTACAAATAAAAAGCCGACACTAGGGTGTTTATTGTCTGCTTTCCAAGTTTATGTCGGCAATCAATTTTAGGAGCTAAAAAAGTTAATCCAGTTGGAGTTTTCCGGGTCGTTTATGCATGTAACCTTTTTTAATCGTGGCTTTTAAATGATACTACGTTTATCAACCCCACTGAATATAGCTTTATATTTCCACCAACTGAAGATAACTTTGTCCTTTTGAAGTACTATTCACCTCGGAAGTCGAGGCATAGACAGTGTACAATACATGTTTTTACCGCTGCTACATCCATCACCGTTTTACTACTGCGTATCTGAATTGGCTATATGTGCCGACGATCAAGAAAAATTGTGCATTAAAAACGTGGCATTAGAAGGCCGCATCGTATAATGGACACAGGGCACATGTATTTAGTGTATACGTGTCTGCATATGTATGCGCGTGTATGAGAGCGTGCACAATAGAGGATGCATTGTTTCAATGTCCCTCCAAACACAACATCGCCTGTTAAAGCGTGGATGCATTACAATACCAATTCTGACAGCGCTGGTCCCCCACTCCATGCGAAGATCTATACAGCTATAGCGTGCTCTTATTAATATCTTCTTCCATATAATCATACATAAATGTAAAACATAGTATCCATTATGTTTGGAGGTTATTACAGATTCGCCTGGCTTGGGTATCCTGTAATAATAGTCTTACTTGATTGCAGCATTCAGCATACAATGTGTAATTCATATTACGGATAAAGAAATATTTTGTTTTCTCGAGTTTACAAATGGCAGGCCATAAATGTAAAGGCTAGCATGACCACGTAATAAAAGAATAGATAAAAAACGGACAGAAGAGCCTTGATTCTAATTGTACTTTACAGCGTTACTTCAGCTTCTTACCCTCTAGGTGTTACATTTAAGGTTGTTAAAAGTTGTTTAAAAGGTGTTCCAGTCCCCAAGGCCAAATACCTGAATATTTAGCATCCATACGGTTCATCTTCATTTATTACCACGTTTATGGGGACACTTGCTTGACTTATACCAGCCCCTTTCACGGATAAGGTGTTCTTCTTTTCACATAATTTATATACTTGGTTAACACTGAGGTTAGGTTAGTCAGAGGATTGGTCTAGGAAACGGCTTAGTAACTTCTTAGTGTGGGATCCAGACGTGAGAGTGTTTTGATAGAAAAAAGGCCATTAATATCTAAATTAAAATGGGATTTTGAAACCAGGGGCATCACTTGGAATTAAATTTGTTAAATAGCCCACTCCTCTCTGTGGTCACCAATGTTTTTGTGTCTATAATAACACGCGGCACCATCTCCTTTTATCTAAGGGGCATTAAAAAACTACTCTCAAATAATTTAAATGAAAATTTTAATTGGATTCTACATTTTAATGAGATGTGTTCTGTTTGCCCCTTAAATATTTGCTATCTTAATTAAATCTTTTCATTGAAGTAATCAAAATTAATTATGTGATACAATCCGGGCGAAGCTTCTGGTACGTCATAACAAAGCCCCACACTTAGTTCGTTTTACCTTGACAGAAGTAAAATTTTTTATTTGAAAAAAAAAAAAAAAAATACTTGAAGGGTCACTAAATTATCTACATATGATGATCCTATGTTGAACAGTTATTAATCATGAGAATTAACTACAGGTATATGTAGTTGACCGCCAGCGCTGATCCGCGATAACAATCATACTTGATATAATGAGAAATAACCTTTAAGGAACAAAACATATGTGTTCAACCATACACTGTCGTGACTCTCATAAGACTACATCAGGTCGTATCTTAAGTCTACCCTACCTGTGGTCGGTGAGCTGGGATGGGACGTTTAGAAGAGATTTATTCATCTTAGACAGTCATTAGTTTTCATGGCCTTTCGTAAAGTGTTGGTATCAGCCATTTAATCGCCGTCTATCTGAGGTCTCATCTCATGATGCATGCAGGGGACGACCCACTAGCCTAGGACAGGTTTTCAGACAGGTATCCGTGTACGACGTCACTTTTATGAGGCCGAGGCAAAAAGACGACATAAAATCTGTTTGAATTTTTACGGTGTTCATTTAGCTTTCTTCAAGTTCGAAGTCAGCTATTGCAATTCTGACGGTAGATCGGTTGAATTATTCGAAAGGAATACAGAAATGCAATACAAGTGACCAATGATATGACCATTAAGTCTTTCGCGTATGTCCGTGAAACAAAACTTTTGGCACGCGATATTCATTAGTAATTGTGATGCGTGCAGTTCATATCAGTTAGTCGCGGATCACAACACGGGGTCTGTACCACGTCGTTGGTGGCGGTGGTTCAGTTGTTTAAGTCTGCTGCTGGCGATTTCACATCTTAACATCAATGGGCGACCAGAATAACGCGTCTCTGTAGGCTCAGCTAGCCGAGGGAAAACACAGACACTTACCCCTGAAGTTTTGATGGAAATAGCGTGACACATGCAGTGACTGTTGAGATATGTACTGATGTCTATCTTTTACGCTCAATAATATTAGTCAGCGCACACTCCTTGCTTCCGATATCAACGAAATGAGTTCGAAATCAACACCATCTTCCTCAGACGACGAAAGCAAGAAGAAGGTGTCGGACATGGGGGAGACGAACACAAACGCGGAAGAAATGTCTCCTTCTGAAGGTACAATGGATTCTCAGGGAGAAAATAAACCAAATATTTCTGCACCTACCGACAAACAGAACACCGAGGTGTCCACTGAATCGACACCCGGGCCAGACAGTACAATGGAAGAGACAAACGACGATAATAGCTCACGGTCATCGTCGCCGGATCATGAGAAAGAACAAGAAGAGAAACATGTCGATTCCGAACATAGTGATTCAACAATAGTAGAGAACAGCGGAGAAACTGAGGCTGGAGATACACCAGTAGCGGCAAATGACCTCCGTTCTGGTAGCCCTAGCGACAGTCCTAACGATGAGGCTCAAACTGAAGCAGACGATAAAATGACGGAGGAGCCAGAGGGAGCGACGGCTGCGGTGCCTTTGGAAGCAGACGACGGTTTTGACAGACATAGCGTTAATAGTTCTGTCAAAAGTGAAGAGTCTAGGACGACAACGTCACTGACGGGGGACAATTTAGAAATGCACGACAGTGGGGTGTCTTCTGCCCACGAGGTCGAGGACAGAGTGTCAGACCAACATAAACTGGACTCTTTCAGCAATGCTTCCACTAAAAGCGTAGAATCGTCGGAAGTGTCTGTATCCCCAGTGTTAGCAGACGACACGGACGACACAACGCTCAAGCGCCATGACAACGTTGAAGGGGAGATTACTCCAGAGCCCGAAGCCGAGGTGACCCTACGGAAGAAAGATAAGCCAGGAGATGGTGGTGCTCGGCCGAAGGACCGAAATTCTAAGATAAGAACTAGTTTTAGAAATACTTTGAATTTCTTCCGTAAAATCCCTGAGAAGTTTCACCATAAAAAGCAACCGAAGGAACCACCTCCGCTGCCGAGGGAACTATATGCAGGAATAAGAGTCGAGGGGCTGCCGCAGCACTTTGTCACGAAATACCTCGGCAAACAACCCTGCAAGGGTCTCTTTGGCATGGATCACATACGTGAGCCAGTGGATGTCATGGTGAGAGCTGTCAATCAAATGAAAAAGGGAGAGGACTTGCCGTTGACCCAAACCACGATTAGCTCAACTGGCATTGAAGCCACGGAACATCCAAAAAATAGAGCCAAAACTTTTGAGCCCGTGTGTCACCCAATAGAAACTATCTCGTACGGTGTTCAGGATACACGCTATCCTCGCGTGTTTGCGGTCATCACTGTTTCGGACATTAAAGTAGCCAATAAAGTGACCAACTGTCATGCGTACGTTTGTAACTCGCCAATCTCTGCACGCAAAATGGCCATGACGCTCCAACTGGCTTTTAAAGAATACAAAGTAGACGTTAAAGAAAAGCAAAAAAGCTTCTATCTTCGCTCAGATCATGAATCTGAACCAATGACTGAAATAAAGTCAGATGAGGACGAGGATGAGGATAAAACGCACGAAAATGACGTCGTTGAAGAAAAAGAGGAAGAAAATACCGAAAATGTCGAAGTAAAAGAAAATGAGGACAGTGGCAGCATCAACGAGCCAAGTGAGAATAAGGAAACCAAGGAAGATAGTATCGAGGAGTCTGCATCAGCTATTTAATTGTTTTTTTTACTTTAGTTACTTTTAGTTTGAAAAACAGTGTAGTTAGCTATACCTTTGCTTTGCTCGCAAATGCTTCCATTAGGTACACTGGAACCTGTGATTAAACTCCGTCACCAATCAATTTAGAATTTATAAAGAAAGGCAAATTATAAAATGCATTGTCTTTTGTGTTTCTAATCAAATTACAAAGCAAGTTCATATCAATGCTTCTTTTGTAGTAAGCAGTTTTGTGAAGCGCCGAAACGGTGTCCTTTATAGACAGGAACCGGCTCACTAAGTTAACTAGAGAGTCATTTCTATGACGATTTTAACTTGAACATATTTCAGTCATATCTGATTGTTAAGTCTTGTAACAGCTCAGGCAATTTAGGCGTCCTACCTAAATACCTAAATGTAAAGCTTGTTACAGCTAATAAGCTATTATTTAACTGCAATCTGCACGCAATTGTATAAATTCCATTACCATTTATACATATGGCCTACCAGACATGGATTTCCCCCAGTAAGCTATATGCCATTCTTTCTTGTATATTTGTTACAATTGAATGCACAAAGTGCAATATTTACTGTCAGTTAGCGTTGTCTAGGTGCGTTGAATGTGAACCATAACATTTAAATTACAAACTGGTTTTCATTCGTAGCATTGGTGGAAAATTGTGAAATATTATCAAGTATTTGATCAATAAACTGTCAAATGTGAGCAACAGTGTCTTTCAAATCACTGAGTGTCCTTTTTTGCCAACTTTATGCAAAATCACAACTAGCAAGGATATGTTTTGGATGTTTAAATCATATAATATTACAGAGAGCTGATCTGATACATTTTGGTGAAAAATGTGACTGAGCATACTCGATGAAAGTACAGTAGGTTTCCATCCATGTTTGCCTGTCTGTCTCTATCAAGATTTTTTGCACTAAAATTTCATTTTTCTGTTGTTTTCTTAAGGTGCACCATGACATCTATAATATCGTAATTCATGTTAAAGTTGTTTTATTCTTCTCTCGTATACTTACCATGTATCGGATTTTTTTTCCATTCTGTTATTTTATTTTATGTTCGTTTTTATTATCTCCCATGCAGTTCCAAATTGTTTGCACGACGTATATGTTCGCGTGAGGGCAAGGGTAGGGGATAATTAATGGTACCATCGGACAAAGACCTCTGCATTTGCTCTTCAGAATTTTTGAAATTTTGAGGATGGGATATTTGAAGTTTTTTCGCCTCAGTTCCTAAAGGTATACACACATTGGAGTCTGAAAATGTTCCACAGTAGTTTATATGGCAAAGCAAAGTTGTCTTTCCATTCAGACCTTTTTTTATACAGGTGTTAAATCTTAAAATTACTCCTTAAAAGAACTTCTGAAATAATATGATGACCATGGCGGTTTAATGAATGATGATTCGTTTATATATATCAAGAAATTGTATAAAACATCGCACGGGCGGATTTAGCATTGATTTGAGAGTAGACAAAATTGTTTTTTCTTGTGGAAAATTAGATTAAATAGAAATACCCCCTAAAAGAGCCCAAGGAGTTTCCGTGCCCGAAATGGCTTAATATACCTAAACGACCCTACAGAGCGTGTTTATTTGTGATCAGGAGCTACCACAGCAACGCATGGAATCTCAAATATTCATGTGCGGAAAAGAATTAGGCCAGGCCTGTTTTGTTTTATCATGAATGTCGAATAATCAGGCAATGTCAAAGTACATTATTTGAAATTTATCCCATTTGTGACCAGGGCATTGTTGAAAACCCAGTTTTGCAGGTATACAACAGTGAAATGTTTTTGGTTATGGACTTGGGTATGCATCGTAATATAGGGACTCAAAAACATTATCTCCAATTGGTATGTGACAGTCATACTGTCTGGCAAGTCATATTAAGTGTACGAAACCTTCCCCTCGGGTTCTTGGCGTCAGAAAAGAAAGAAAGATAAAAAAAAACGACAAGGAAAACTGTGCATATCACCATGACAAAATGGTGACGCTGTCCTTTATTGCAAAACTCAACTAGACTGTACTGCTGGTTTGATCTGAGGTGTGTACATACATTCTCTATGACGCATCGGAAATGTACACAGTTAACCATCTGAATGGATAACTGCTTGGCATAATGAATGCTATTCGGTATGTGTCTCGTAATTTAATTCCTGCGTCACCTGTTGATTTGACGGGTGTCATAAGATCGCTTACACCATCTTAATTAAGAACCAAGTCGCCTCTCTCACATCCAATCCTTCCCACCAGTTTAGTTAAGCATAACATGGCATTTTTTTTCTCGTCGCTCTCGACTTCCATCACTATAATGTCCAATGTTTTTCACTCGCTTGTCGTCAAAGTCACAATACACGTTGGACCTTTACATGGCACTGTGTTACATATTTTATGGATTAGGGCTTTTACTGTTCATACCCCAAACTTGTGGAACGAACTGCCTTATTATATTAGATCTTATAGTAATTATGACAAGTCTCTTAAAACTTATCTTTTTGCAAAGTTTAATGACTAAATGTTTTTAACTTTTAAATAAAGTTTGTACTTTAGTGCTGTAAACCTTAAAAAAATTTATAACGTTATTGTAGAGTGCATTGAAATGATAGAAAAATGAATTCGCTACAAAACAAATAAATATTGATTAGATTTCGAAGTCTCAATGATTTTCCAAGGTACATCTTTTCCAGAACTCCATAAAACATTATATTGTATAAATTCTTTTGTAGCCGTTTACTTCTAATGTTCACTGTTAATAGTGAAAATTTACCAGTCTACGAGTAGCTTCTTGAAAACGAGAAACTTGTGAAAGTCGTCGTTTTTCTAAAATGCGAACACTCATATATGCACGTCACAATTTCTTCAATATCGGATTCAAGATATAACAATTAAGAAAGCTCATACATAAAGAAGCATTTATTTCTCAAGGTATATTCTGCACATACACGTCCACATATGCCCTATACTATACCGAGTACAGGGCGTGGCCAATAATGGATAAAACACTTACACTGGAGCAACGACCATAAAAAACACTATCGATCTTTGTGAAAGTTAANATTTCTTCAATATCGGATTCAAGATATAACAATTAAGAAAGCTCATACATAAAGAAGCATTTATTTCTCAAGGTATATTCTGCACATACACGTCCACATATGCCCTATACTATACCGAGTACAGGGCGTGGCCAATAATGGATAAAACACTTACACTGGAGCAACGACCATAAAAAACACTATCGATCTTTGTGAAAGTTAATTTTTGGCGACGCTTCCTATTCGTTAACATTCTAAAATTATCATACAAACGCCATACTCACACTTGCATTGTTCGTGATATTATCAGGGGCTCATACCTTCCACTTTAGTAGTAAGCAAGATGCCCACGTAACAGGCTTTTTGTTTGACTTTTAAAAGGCACAACTTCCGTATCATTTTGAAAACGCGGTAATTCCTAATCTGTACAATTTCTGAAACCAAGTCTTTTCAGAATCACTTTAAAAACCACATTCAAAGAACAATTGGTAAAATAAGTCCTGGTAGATAAATGCAACCTTGTTTTTCCAAATATGGCATTTCTTTTTTTTTCTTTCGTTTATCTCTCAATATTTAGTCTTGGTCAACAACAAATGACAGCTGAGCGTTAAATAAACATCGATGTAAATTATAATCACACCTAACATCATACACTTCTTGCCACTCCTGTATGGGGATCTGACCGCGATCGACTTAAACTAAACGTGCAGAGGACAATAATTCCGTCTCTCCTTCAGTCTAAAGATTCACTGAGAACACTACATTATAATACATTTTGACAAATTGTTATGCACAAATATATATACAATATAAATAAACATTCGAATTCCTAGTTCTCAAAGCATGAGCAACCAGTTCACGATTTATATTGCGACAGTGGCGACACCGAGCTCCCTGGGGTGCACGTGACCAACACGTGACGTGAGGTGTGACGGAAGCCACTGACGTTGACTAGTTAAACAGAATTACGACCTGTGCATCAAATAATATAAAATACATAACTTATTCTCCACCTAAGAGTTCACAGGCAAGTTTCTCATACGTATATCTTGTTTTTTAAACAAAATATCCTTCAAATAAAACCAGAGTTACCTGCAAAATAATGATGTTTCGACATGTAAAAAAACTTATCTTCATTTATCCCTTTTACATAACGGATACACTATATTAGCAGGCATTATATATTAGTTACACTGAATTACAATAGTTATCATGTCGTTTAATTGTCAGGTTTTAAAATATGACTGGTTAGTGTCCAGTAATACAACAGTTAACATATTTAACCATTTTGTTATTACGACTACATTTGTAATAACACGTACATTTAGTGACAATATTAATGTAATTACTGTAAATAGTGTAAGACATGCGCATGCACTTCCAGTAACTTCATCAAACCTGTATCTCCTTCTAAGAAAAATGCAATTTTAAGTGACAATGTCTTTATACTTAAAATGGCCGCAGCATTGAACATAATTAATTCTTTGTGTCAAAAAGCTTTGATAAACCTGACACCCAAATTACTGTTATGTTAAAAGACTTGTTCAGTAGCGCTTTACACAGTTTCACTCTAATGTAGTTGCTATGTAATTTCCACTTCATAAGCAACTTAAGTATCTTTCACTTAATCAATTCCAGTATAAATTTTCAACTTGTGGGTCTTGCAAATTTCTGGTGCTCTCTTTCAATGTTCATTACCCACGTCAACTTAATATTCAAATAGTATTGTGAAAACCAATAGTATGAATTTTTCCCCAGACCCTTTGTTGTAATCAGATATGTATAACTTTGATTTAGGGCTATGAAATCCACACAGCTGTGTCAAACAGCTTATTTATTACACACAGATTTCCACAATACAGATATATTTTGAGGATATGGCAGCAGAGACCTCTTTTCTTCAGAATTTGCTCTTCAGGATAATCTGAACTTAAAATGGTCATGCAAGCCTCTCCCTGAACTTCCTTACACCAGACATGGTGACGGTTCAGTCAGACGCAGCTTCTGCAGAGCTAGGAGACGCAACTTTTAACGGTGAGCCTCCATTTTCTTTCTGTGACTGAGCTCGTTTTATGTAGAGGTTCAGCAGCTTCATCTGAGGAAGTAATGTCAAGAGTAAGAAAAATGTTACTCAAAGGTGTTTTGAGAGAGAGAGAGAGAGAGAGAGAGAGAGAGAGAGAGAGGGGAAGAGAAAGAAAGAGAGCAAACTTATATTTCACATACTGTCATTTTAAATTTATGAATAAATAAATTCAAAAAAGTACCTTATACAAAATTGAAAATTAACAAAATATTAAAATACAGTATTAAAAAAAAAAAAAAAAATACAAAGAAAATTAACATATATATAAGAAATTCCTGTTCACTACCCACCTTGCTACCATTTAACTCGGTGAGGTAAGGCCTCAGTTCTTCTCCTATGCTCATGTAGACAGCCACCAGACAGAAGACGCTAGCCTTACGCACACTACTCTCCACGTTGTCGTAACCCTTCAGCAGACCTGTTGCCACATCTGCCACCAGAGGCATCATCTCCGCCTTGCTCAGTTGTTCTATTACCTGAATGTACAGAAACAATTCTCTCTATATGGACAAGATTTACAAAATATGTCTGACAGATGTGGATGGTTTCAGGTAAATCTATGCACAGGAACAAGATTCCAAAATTGAAGGCAATAGATAAAAATACTTCTGCTTCATTTGGAAAGACAAAGAATTTTTTTAACAATCAGTGCAGAACATAATTGATGTGTAACTTCCACCAGCACAAAAGCTTAACTTCACATATTAGTCAGGTTAAAAAATCACACACACACCTTTGTTTCCATTTTAATGGCAGCTAAGTTAACGGGGTACTCAGAGGTCTGTACTATGGGCATCAAGACCCGCAAGCTCTGCTCTGTAGGTATGGATTTGGCTAACGTCATTGCACATTCCTCTGCTGCCCTCACAACCTGTGGATTGAAAATATCATGAAGGAAAACTTCTTGTCACCATTCAATTTTACAGGTAATGGCAGAGGTTATTTTAAGGCATATGAATGTCTGCTGAAATTCTATAGAAGTTAAAAGTGCCTACTGGGGCATGTACAGTGACATACCTCACGTTCTGGGTCTTTATGAGCATCTAATATCTTCAGAATGGTGAGTTCAGTATACTCCTTGAATCTGTGTGGCTGGTTACGTACGATCTCTCTCAGTACCCGCACCGCCATTGCTCTGATGTGAAACTGAAAAGAAACAGCACATACTGATTGCAATACTGACTGCTTCCATAAAATGTTCTTTGAGTTACTACTGACATGATACAATATATAACAAAATAAAATAAAAATGAATTAATAAATACACAAACTTTATTAATTTCTTATCTATGTATCTATTCATCAAAATATTTAATCAATATATAACTTACATCAGAATCTCCCAGTGTTTCTAGTAAAAGAAGAAGAATGGTCTTAAAATGTTCCTCCCAAATCCCGACAGTTCCTTCCCTGGTCATCTTCAGGAGGTTCCACATGGCACTTTTCCTTTCTTCTTGTCTGAATAAAATACAATAGAACATTGCCTGATTACAGTGGTAAGATGTGACACTTCAATACTGAGACTGGCATTTTTCACTTTTTTATGTAATACTTCATCAAAATATACATAAGAACAGAAATTATTAGTTAAAAAATTGCAATCCCTAAAATTATTTTCACCATTTTAAAAAAAATTCATAGTAATCAAAAGATAAGTTTAGAAAGTCATGAAAAATCATCTTTGTGGTATAATCACAGGAACTGTCACATTTATGGGGAAAAAGAAAAACATTTACACAAATTTGCACAAAAATCTTAAACAACTTTCTTCATAAACATGGCAGACATACCTTTTATTGTGGTTGGATAATTCTGTTAATATCTCTGTAATGGCATCGTTCTGTTCAGTAGGCAATTCTGAAAAGAACAACATCTGATTACTGGACAAATTATACCATTTTTGTTTATAATAAAAGACATTACCAAATCCGCATGAAAAACTTCAGACTGTTGAATTAATTTTTTGATAGACACAATACAAGGTAGCATAAGTGGTTCCAGGCAGATAAAAGAGAAATAACATACCAAAAGCTAGATATGATCTTAGTAAGCATATGCAAAGAAAACTGACACAAATGAAACAATTTAATTCAAGCAACAGGGAATTATGAATACACAGTTAGTTCGATGTTGTACATGAGCACTATCCACAAAATGAATACTACAAATTTCCTTTGCAGATGAAATTTAACTATAATTTAAAATATAAACTTTAAAATTGGTTACAGAGTAAAACATGGATTTAAACCACACCCTTACTACTGACACGTACATTTGGTCAGAGAGCATGTCATACTGTTCAAGTCACAATCATGCTGGTTGTAGTCAGGGAAAAAAATCATCATGCTATTTAAGGTTGGAATTACTTGAATAAATATTCATTGCTGATTTCATATTTCTGCTCGGATCTACTGTGCATTTCCTACACACTACGTCTAAATTTAGGTCAAATAGTGCTGCATATGAGAAGCAGTATCGAGTGCAGGGGGAGATATACGAATGGGAAGTTCTACATAGCAGGAACCTTTCAAAAAGGCACCCCAAAAATATGTTGATAAAAAATTGTTTTTATTTGGGCAATCTAATTAAAACAATCTATAAATAAAAAATAATAAAGAACTATATAAAGCAAACAAATCTGGTTTGAATATTTTCCTTTTGGATTAAAATCATGCAGTTTTCTACATTTATCACACAATTGTTAGTATTACGTCAGGTGTTTTTCTTTTTTAATGAGTTTTTTACATCTTTGTTTTTATATTTCATCAACCCTATATTACAGTGTTATCATATGCTGCTGAAGATCATGCCATACAGGAATACTTCATTCACTAAAAATGGACAATTGTATATGAATAATGATTTTGTTAGTAACTGCTGATATATAATATATTTTGGGGATGTATTTTGATCCAGCTGTGAAAGGGAAAAAAATGTCCTTTTTCTTGCTGTTAATACATTAAATGGGGACTTGAAAATGTGCACTCCACCCAAGCTTTGTATTTTGTAACTTGCAACTGAATTCAAATAAAGCATAACACTGAAAGCATTTCCATAGCCGCAAATAATAGACTTCCAAGTTGACACTCCCAAATAACCAAAATTGGCACGATAAAACAAGTGAAACCAATGTTCTCTCCACAGATAAATACACAGTTCCAAATTCAACATATTGGAAAAGAATATGGAAGACATGTATGTTTATATGCATAAAGTGTAGCCATACACAAAGTAACATTTTGTTTAGAGTCCAGAAAGATATAAAAAAACAATTCTTGACATGCATGCATTTTTAAGTCCCCATCTTTAATATAATAACAGTAGTAAAATACAGTGATTGTTATGTCAAGCAGCTGATTATGATATGAGAATTGATCAGTAGATGCCACACAGCCCCAGGCGAGCTGACCATGTGCCCATGATGCATTGTAAAAATGGCTTACTGTGCAGCCTGCCAGAGGCAGGGATATTGAGGCTTTGTAACAACGTAGCGAGGTGAACTGGAGAATATAACAAAAAAACACAGCAACTCAAACAGTTGCAAAGAGAGAGAGATGAAAATAAATATGGCATGATATTGTAACCCCCACATAGAAGCATTTTTATTTAATATACAGAGGCTTTATTCATTAAGGAGATATCTTGAAATGAAAATAAAGGGTTAGATATGATGCGCTCAGATGTTACATATAAGATATGCATGAATCTTACAGTGAATTAATAGAATTAAGAATATAACACATAATATTGCCATTAATCCCATCCAATATATTTTCCTTGGCGATATTTTAATAGCCCCACAATGAGAGTGAGAAAAAAAAATTGGAAAAAAAACTTATGTCCAATTGAAAATAAATCACATAATAAATATAAATAACCCTTTGGGTATCAAAGAACTTAAATTCCCTAAAAATCCTCTTGCAGTCTTCATGCATCAAATAAAACAACTTTTGAGAGAGAGATCATTGTTCAAGACAATCCAAAAGGAGTTTTGACATTTAAATGTTGTGTAAATTATGCACTTCTTTTGAACGCACACAACAAACATGCATTTGATTCAATGCAGATTTTTAACGCAAGTGTGTTTCTTAAAGAATTTCTTAAAAAATATCTCAAAAATAAATAATTTAAAACAAACAAACAAAGAAAGAAAGAAATATACATTTACTGTGAAGGTATGCATACTGAACACAAATTTTCTTCATAAACTATATGAAGACCATCTTCACTGCAGGTTCTATTAAATCCCAATCAAACACAGCAGTATTAAGTGCTTGCTGTGAAATTTTACCAGTCTCAACATTACTTCAAACTGTACTTTCCTAAGTAATGTAGATGTTTCCAATCAAAATTCAGACCATGCAAACCCTCACTGATGTAAAATGCATTTTAATGAAAGGAAAAAAAAGTTGCATAAACAAGATTTGAGTTGTACAAACCTTCACTGAAACCTTCATGTAATAATTCATTTTCAACATCAAACACGGCTTCCTCTAATGCTGCACGGTCATAGCGATTAGGAGTCTGATTCTGGAAATAAGGATAATAATATTAATTATAATGTAGAAATAATTTTTTCTTTGTGAAAAAAATCAAGCACATTCCATATTATAGGTAGATTTAAAATACAAGTAGTCATATACAAGAGCAAGAAATTATGCACAGGAAAATGAGTTTTAAGCGGGGCTCAGAAGAAGCACACTAAAAAGTTCATAAACTAAAATATTAAGCACTCATCCATACAAACATAAATTTTGAATACATTCTGCAGATACATTCAATTTCCATATAATGCATCAAAACGCTTTTTTATTAACAAAATAATTAGCATCTTTTCCTATTTACCACCTTCTTTTCCTCCTTACCTCCTCTTTATATATAGCAGGGTCATAATGTGTTTTCCCTTTATTGGCTTCTGGACTCTCCCCTCGCACGTCAGGCAACGAACTCTGAATACCACTATCCTGCGACGTGCTATCACGTGCTTTATGAAAGTCATCGTATGGATGGTGGTCTAATTTGCTATTATAACTTAAGTTCTGAATGTCAGCAGAAGTCTTTCTTATTGAGTTATAAATATCTTCAGGGTTCATGTTTTCTGTTTCTCCTTCGTATGTAGTTCTGAAATGCAATAAATTAGATTAAATATGTTAACTTTTCTACGCTTCTAGTAACCAAAATATACAACATGGATTTTATCATGTTAAAACCTTCCAAGGTATGATTTTCCTGCCGAAAACTCACTTTAACAAAACTTCCTGAGTAAACAGCATTTTTCCTGAACTTTAGAAACTTTAGTCTTCCTTTTTCTGACACTTGCCATAACCCTGTAACAATTTTGGAAAAAAAAAAAAAATTACTGACCTGGGAGAAGTTTTATACTTTGGTGACGACCTGGCAGGCGGACTGGCAACATTTCTTGGGGACAGGACTTCTGTCTCGGAGTTGGCACTCCTAAGGTGGTTGTGAAGGATCTTTGTGGCACCATCCTACATGGGGAGAAGAAATTATAAATAATCAAAAAAATAATTATACTTATAATTTACAAAATATGATGAAGTGATATCTGACAAAGAGCATTTTTTCCAAAGACATTGTTCACTTGCTGAAGTGGATTAAAATTCACTCATTGACAATATCTTTCAAAGTAACAAATATGCTATTAAGCGGAGATTTAAATCTATGCCGAGAGCGGATTCCCCAGACTGTAAAACCAGGGGCGGATCCAGATATGTTTTCTGACAGTCTTCCAAATTATCTTTGTTAATCCATCCTCCATTTTTGACCGTCTTCCGACAGGTAATATTAGATACCCGTCAATGTAAACTTTAAAATCTGACCGTCTTCCGGAAGACCCAGAAGACGGTCTAAATCCGCCCCTGAAAACCGTAGTCTTATTTATGAAATGTGAGGTTTACTTGGTTTTTTACCACAGCAGATAACATGAAGCATAATACCCAGACACTGTATATCTCACATAAGCCCTAACACAACTTACCTGGAATGTTTTGGGTAATACTGAGAGCATAGATGAGAACTCTGGCGTATTCAGACTAAACAGCGCAATGAGGACTGACTGTGCTGCCTGGAATGAGGGGACATTAAAAAAAAATCATTTCAACTGTTATTTCCTCCCAATTCTTAAACATGGCATCTCCAACCAATTGTAATTCTAACTACATTCCTGATAACAATGATCTTGCTTTTTAATTAATAAAATTTGTTTTCTTATATTTCTCTGGACCTATACAAGGTTTAAACATCACTGAATAGAACTCTTGTCAGTGACTGTTTTCAGCTTACTATTATTATTATTAAGAGATAAATAAATTTTTATATAATATTTAAGTCTACTTAGGCTATCAAGTGCCAAGTTGAACATGATGTTAACTATCTTACTGGATACAATAACTTTCTGCTAGGCTATGTTATATGCGATGGGATGCTATAACATAATATACTATATGTTGTGAAATGATATGATAAATGACATGACACACATCATATGCTATTATCTGCTCCCCAGCCCTCACCTTCCTGACTTCAGCACTCTTTGGTTCCGTGGTCCAGGTAATGATCCTGGACACCGCCAGCCTGGTGTCACTGGTGCTGGTGAAATCTGCAGGATCCATCAACAACACCAGCCCCTGCAGGTACTGCAGAAGACCCGTCTTCACCTGGAAAATGTAGGGGACAACATGTGGTGAAACATGGGGGACCAGACTTACGCAGTTCATACTTCTCAGATTGGTCTTTGAAATGGGATACAGCATGAAAATCACCATGTTCATAAAGTTATAATTCAAGATAGAACTGTCTGTTAATATTCATGCAAATTTGATAAGTAAGATTTTTAAGTCGGGATATCTTAATTGAATGCCAATTTTAAAGGACCAGATGTTGCACATAGCAAACTGCATTAAATGGATAAGTAAAACATATCAGAATCTTAAAATTCCGGTAGCTGTTAAGATGTTAATTATCATGGTATTGACAGTTTACCAACAGAGTTGAATAATGTATGTGTAGAAGTAATTAACAGTTATCCTGATGAAAATTATATGAAATATGGTATTAAGTTGGCATTATGCTACACATATATGGGTATAGGGTCATTAAAAAGGTACAGCTAGAGTAACTATCTATATAAGAAAGGGTTTCAGTACTGGATTGTCTAGAAAAGACCACTATTCATCAACATGCAGTTCATAAAAAATTGTCTGGGGATCAAGAAATATGTTGTTGTTGAAGCTACTGTGTATATTACCACACAGAATTACAATGAAATGAAAGTTAAAACTTAATATTTGCCTGAATCAGTCGTTAATACAAACTACATGCACTTTTGCACCTTGGTTATTTACAAAAACAAATGTTGCTACTATACATAGTATAATATTCAATCACTAAAAAAACACTATAACACCAACAATTGTAACTTGAGATCATCTATGTTAATATGAAATTCTGTTTATAACAAAAAACATTCAAAACATCAGGACTCACGTCACAGTGAAGCAAATGTCTGACAAAGTTTACACAAATACATACAGCAGTGCTGAATTAAATAACTTGCATAAATATACACATAAAAATTGTACAAAACTAAGTTAATAATTATTAATATCTACTCCAGAGAACAATGTTAGGTAAAAAGAAAAACTTATGTTGTTAATTTAATTAAATGCCTACTGTTTTAAGGAAGTTGGATCGCAAATTACTAAAAGCTGACATTTGTTGTCAAAGAGTACATGCAGTTATCGTTTTCAGAAAAAAAATTGATGATTAAGAAAAAATACTTTTTACAGAAACTTAAACCAAGAAACAGTCTTAAGATGGAAAATTGGCCAATTAATGCAGGGTTAACTGGTATTTGGCTGTTTTTGTTAAACTTAATGTGCACTTATTTTTTCTCAATTATGTAATTCAGATTTTTCAATTTTTGTCATCAATTTTAATACAACTTTTGTAAGTAACTGACTGTCCTTTTTTTATCAATTATATTTAGATAAGTGTTGAAGCTCTTTAGATACTTCATTACAATATAGGAAGTTCCTTTCATTGACTAGGAGTCACTTCTTTAATGAGTTAATAAGCAAAGAAATTAAATTTAAAAAAGTTGTTTGTTTTATGGTTATTTAAAGGACTATGTAAATATTATACACTAATACTTTCATAATTTTCAAGAAAAAAAAAAAATTCCATCTCTTCATAATGCAGTGGATTTTACCACAATCATTTTAATTTTTTCAGAGCCTAGATCATTATGGAGATCTCCATTTCATATTAAATATATTAATATCTCATGTCTCATCTTGGCCATTTGTTACACTTGTGCCATCTGTGCTTCAGATCCCAACATGACTCAGCAAATATACAAACTCAAAATGAATATGCGAAAAAAAAAAAAAAGTATTATTAAAAAATTACCAAAGCTTGACCATAATTGCATTGTTTTCATTATTGTAATATGGTTGCAATTAACAAAGCACATACAGATGCTCAAAGCGTTCATACAGGGGGGCATGCAGTGGAATGACCAGGACAGGGAAGCCATTTTGAAACTTGCACTCTGGGACATATGTTTCCACATATCAAATCTATTATACACCTTAGGTTGATGCTTTTCACATTTCTCATTAACATTTATCATGTGAAATTGAATTAAGCAATTATAAGAGGGGGAGTACAAGAAAAAATGATTGTTTATAAAATTTGCATTGTGTCTAAGCATTTAAACCATTTTCAGGCATGACAAATGAAATTCATTTTTTTAAAGCCATTATTTAACTTCAGCTGTGTCTTAAATTTCCCCAAAGATACCAATTACATTTCAAAATGGCTTCTACATCAAAGACCCCCTGCCCAGGTCACCCCATAGGCTGCATGCTGTCAAAGATTACATGTTTGTTTTTACCTTCAGCTGAAGAGGAGGGGGAAGAGAAAAAAATACAGACCTCGTTAGACAACATGCACTGTATGGCTTTCACAGTCATGAATATATGTCCCATTTAAAAAAGAGAACTTTAAATGTAGACTATAATGTTTTCAATGCACCAATGTGTACTTAGGATGACTCATTTAAAGTCACAATAAATATCAAAACAAAGATACTATGGCATCTTCAAAATGCCAATTTCATGGCATTATTTCAATATTGTACCATTTTATGTAAGATCCTACAGTGGCAATGACTATCAGAGATTATACAAAATTCATGTCAAATATTTTTATGTTATTCCTTGTTTTAAATGCAGTATTTCAAAACAAAATTCATTATACAATAAAAATATTTTACACATATGACTTTAGAAAATAAAATAAAATCTATGGAACATAAAACATTTAAAGTTAAAACTTCAAACTATGGGGACCTACCATCTGCTTTTAACTAACCTAGACATTTATAGAAAATAATTATTGAAGCTGCATACTGTACATACTTGAGGCTAAACTACAGGACTATGTTGTTGTTCTGCTTCCTTCAATTTGTTGCCATTAAAACAGCATGCTGTAGAAATCATTTATAGCTACACAACATATCAGGTTATAGAATGGGCTATACAGAGTCAGCTAGTTTTGGTTTTAGTCAAGATATCTTATTCAACAACTTACCTTCAGGTTGGGTGTCTGTGTCTGATCTATGATAAATTTTGTTATTATATTAAACTGCTGGTCATAACGGAAATTGTCCCTGAAAGGATATGTAAACAGAAGTGAGCTGATTTGACCTACAAGTATGTTTTTATGTTATCGCACTGCTTCATTTAAATAAACTTTACATATATCTCAGAACTTCATTTGAGAAGATATTAGGCATTCCATTAAGAAACTATAAATTGAGGACATAGAAATGTCTTCATGACAATTATCTGGTGGGAAATTCAATATTTCTCGTTTTCCTTGGCTACAATAACAACTCCTTCTCTACCTATTGACCAAAAATATTTAGTTACCCTTTTACCAAATTGCAAGAAAACCACCTCATAAAGACGTATAGTGCGTACCTTACGGCGTCTAATGCGCGCTGCACCTTGGTGTACACAGATCCAAGCATGTCTGCACCCAGCTTTTGTAGAAGTCGTGTGATGAGAACAAAGAGCCAGTCGTGCAGCATGTCTTTATGTACGTGCACAAATTCAGCTAAGACTTCAAGAAACAAGCTAAATACCTGGAATGTAAATCATTTGTTAGTTTTTTATCTAATCTAAAAGGTCAATTAATTCTATAGATTTTGGTACATTATTTAATGTAGTTCTAGTAATTCTTACTAGCAATATCAATAATTTCATATCAGATTTTAATTATATTTGAATACTGATTTTAAAACATCTACTATTCAACACTCAGTGTTCTACCATAATTAAGTTTGTTATTATTTGATTTACTATTGTTGTTGCTGGGACACTACTGTACCATATGTTGTAGCACTTGTCTCAAACTCTAACATTCATGTTTAACACTTAATTATACAACTAAGAAAACTAAAGAAATGTCACAAAAACAGAGGTCACGTCAAAAATAAAAGGCCAAAGGTCACTTACTTTTCCATGAGGATCATGGAACATTCTGGAAAATATGTCTGTCATTTTCTTTAACTCTACTCGACTGAAACACAAAATATGAAACTGTAAAAATAGCCAACAAAAATTAAAATTGTTCATTTAATAAGGTTGGGTAATACAGGAGTATAGAAACGACACAATTTTGACAAATACTGTGATTTGCATTTTTTTCACACTTTGGCAATTAGCATTCTACCTTATAGTATATTAATACAAGTTCATAAGATAACTGAAACTTTGTTCCTCTAAATTCCACAAATCTTTGTAGTTGAAACATCCATGATGATGCCTGCACTATCTGCTCTACTTACTTTAGCATTCTCATCCCTTGCAGTAAATTCTGTAAATGGAGCAATGCCTCTTTTCTCTCTGCCCAGGAACCACTGGTGAGACCAGTCAGGATTTCTTGGATATCCTGGGGAAAGTAAACAGATCATCAGAAAACTGGTTGCTCAATGTCACAATACATACAGGCCAGTAGCCCTCGGGTGTCTTATTCTGAAAAAGGAGACCTTAAATATGTAACCTTCATGTATGTAAATCAAATTTTACCCAGAGCGGACATTATCCGGGCAAAAAAAGGGCGGTTCCCTATGGGCCCAAAATGTACAGATCTACATAATCCTTTTCCTGGTTGGTGTGTGTGTGTATGTGTGTGTGTGTGTGAGTGTGTGTGTGTGTGTGGGGGGGGGGGGGGGGGGGGACGGGGGGAGGGATTTTTTTTTTTTT
>NW_019774081.1:474299-490878 GCF_001039355.2 Lingula anatina
TTCAAAAAAAAAAAAAAAAAAAAAAAAAAAAAAAAAAAATTACACCAATATTCTGCATGGCTATACTCACGCAGTGAGCTAGGGTTACTGGTAGTAGTCAGTCTGGCGATAGAGCTGCGGGGTTTTCCCGAGCTGCCAGCAAGGTCAACTGCGCTACTGGAGCGCACTATCCCTCCACCGCTATCTGCACCCAGGGTGCCATCTGATCCGGGGATAAAGAACAAAAGATGATAGATTGAACAAGAGAGATTAGTTATCAGGGCATCTATTGGTCAGTGCTAGGGGGTCAAAGGTCAAAACCAACCAATGAGTTGTTCTTTTAATACCTTGTGGTTAATTGGTTAGGAGATAGGAAATGTGTATTTATTCCCCTCAAATTAAATAAGTAAATAAACTAAAATACTCATGCATAAAAACTGGTTATGATTTCATCTGAGTTACATAGAAGTTACTCGATTTCTGGTTAGACAAACCCACTAATACTTTAAACTGATGGCTTAGATTATAAAGTATAATCATTATAGGTTGGTTAAGATAACTACTCTTCCAAAAGGTAAACGTAAATGTTCATTAATATAGAAAAAAAGTTGTAGCTCTAAGAAACTCTTGTAGTATAGACTATCTACAGTTAATCAAGTATGTCCTAAATATTTGCCTCTACACTCAGTGACTAATATAAGACTTAATTTTCAGTCATTCTATTAGTGTGGGCTGAGGCAGCCTGTGGAAATGTTCATGCCAACCAAACGCGAGTGCTTGTAGCGCCATCTACCAACCTGTTGTGTCACTGCGTGGACTTGTGACGCTCGGAGTGACTGATCGTTTGGCACCACTGAAAGATTATGAAACATATTATTACTCAATCATGTTACTTTAAATGGAAATAATTTACCAATATAAAACTAATAGATCTGTAGATGAATACCTTTAGAAATCATTTCTGGTTTGAATTTAATAGATTCTACACTTGTGCATGAAGTCAAGTTGTAATGCTAAGCAGCAACCTGTAGTACAGTTAGAGTCATGTATTTCTCTTGAGAAACTGCACCAAAATATATATATTAAACATGAATGGTAAAATAAAATATTCTGTAAAAAGATCAATACCGTATTTTGTATGCGACAGATATAACACAAAAAATCTGTTCATTACTTATTCCATATAACTTGTTTCCATTCTATTTAACCATGAAAGCAATGGGGAACAAGAAAAAGTTCCAACTACTTTGTAAATCAAGTCTGCAAGTGGCATTTCAGCTAGGGGAGACAATCCGGGGTAGGTAACATTCACTATCTTTTCTTATCTTCTATCATCCAGCTATCTCCTCACATAGGAGGGAGACTGTGCCAATTACAGAGTTAATCCTTCACAGGCATGCATTGATGCAATTTTAGTATGTATACTGGAATTTCAGGTGAATATCTAACACTCAACACTATAAATACAAATTCAGCATGCTTTTATTTGTTTTTATTTATCATTTCTTGCTGCGGATGCATAAATGACTTTTGTTTACCCTGAAATAATGGTTAGAGTTTGTTACATTGGATAAATTGAACCTTAAGATGTATATAATACATTTTAGAAAGAGATCAAATATAGCTTGCTATATATGCAGAAGTAAAGCATATTTTAATACCTTCTTCCTAGTAATTTCTTAACTTAGTAAACAAGCCATACATTTCTGAGCAAATGTGCAGTTTAAGTTATACAGCAATTCCTGTGTATCATATTATATCAGCTGTAAGAAAAAAGTAAGAAATTTGATCCACTGTGGAGTATTAATGGAAAATTGTGTACTTTCAGGAAAAAAACATCATCAAAGAAAGAGAAGAGCTTTTCAAAGGAGCCTCAACACCAGAAGAAATGGGTGTACTAAAGAGCAGAAGGAAATAGCTGTGCCTGGGACAATTACACTTTCATAGTTCTCCTGTATGTTATGGTACTCTTAGTAAGAGTTTGCCCTTCATGTTATAGATGCTGCAGTCTCTGATTTCTAGGACTCCAGTATGCCTAGGTACGTTCTGCAACATATCTAAAACTTGGAGCACACTTTCACAGCACTGAAATAGCTAACTTTCACAACTGGAGTAATATTATGTTCAAAATTCCCTCTTTGATGCAATATCACCATGAAATACACAGGCTGCCCCCCCCCCCCTTCTCCCCACATGCATATTTTTAAAGTGTGTTCCAAGTTTCATGACTGCTAAAGCTGAACCACCAGAGCAACAAACCCTTTTTTTAAAGCAATTTTGCTTGGTATCCATATAGCATGCAGGGACTCCACTATATCTCTATGTAGCTATCCTGTCAGCTTTAAAGCTAATCAAATACACCAATACTGGGTTTCTTTTTTCTTTTCACTTCAAAAACACAGAGCTGAATTGAAGCTTGTGTAACTGATATTCATAAAGATTTAGAGAAAAATCCTGGTCCAAAAGACTTTAGAAAATGTACACTTGCACATGGAATTTTCACTTTGGAAATAAAATGTTCATCTTCTGAAATGAAAGCTGCAAATCTTTGTGAGTATCACTTAAACCTGTAGAAGTCAGGAGTGCATGTTGCAAGAAAGTTTGAGCCTCAAGCTTGTCTTGGGACATCACAAAACAATCATTCATTTTAAGTCACATCACAATCCAATGACATATACATCACCCTCATAATGCAGAGTAGTACACACAATTACAATCCATATAGAAATATGCTGCTATTTAAGTCCACTGAAGGCATGCGGGTTAGTCAGAGCCAAGCTACTACCAGTCATCATCTTACCCAACGGCACCAGGGGTGCGTCCCGCACTTGGCGAGCGCCCCACTGTCCCGTACCTCCCGGCACTCGGAGACCGCGACCTAGCTTTACGCTTTGGTAACGGTAAAGTCTGACAACCTGAGCTAGAAATTACATAAGCAAGGGTGACAACATTGAAGGACAACAAAGTAGACCATCTACACTTTATTTCTACTGAAATTGAAACCCTGACCACCTGTTTGCTCATAAAATTACTAACACTAAGTCTAATAGTAGTATTTCTCACTAATTGAAAGCGTTGAACTCAACAAAATATGATATGACTATAAAAAATGTCAAACAAAAAGAGATAAATAAGCACAAATGAAGTATATAAAATTTTTGGAGGCAAGGATTGATTAGTTTGTTTACAATCTTTTGTCTCAGGCAATATATTTTCATATTATTTCAACTGGCCAACAAATGGCAATGACATTTTAAAGAAACACTGGTTACTGCAACGGGTGGTCAAGGGTATCAACACCAACATATTTCCTCTAAAATACCAACTAAACTTTTAAACTAAGAGAACTTAGAATACACCATAAAGAAAAATATCATAAATACGTTACTACAGTACACCAACTATAACATATTAAGAATCATAAATACACCATTAACTAAGGGGTATAGATATTTGAATTCCTCCACCCTTGGGGAGACAGGGAACCACTAAGCCTGATCCTCAGGGTAATAGGAAGTGATGGTCCAGATATAAGAATTCATATAATAAAAAAAAAAAAAANCAAAACTAATGCAAATAAGCGAAAAAAAAAAAAAAAAAAAAAAAAAAACAAATCCAGGGATGAAACTGCCATTTAGTGAAAAAGTTGGAAAATATGGAATGTGGTCCATCTAGGGGGTCACCTAGGCCAATGATATTTTTGGCTCCAAAAAAGTCACAAATCCACCGACAGACAGTTGGCAAAACCTCATCCCTGCATAAACAAATATAAATAACACTGTATGAAGTTTCTGTAGATAACAATACCAGTTTAAATCAATTACCTGTAATAACTACCATCTGTTGTTCTGGGCCTCCCGACCTTGCTGACTCCACCACTGTTCAGAGAATTACTGCTGGAAGAGTTGCTTAGTTCACCTTGCAGCAATTTCTGTTTACTGGGGTCTAGAGTGTTCAACAGGGCATTGGCCTGTTCACTGAAGTGGTCCGAAAAGCCCCAAAATGCCCTGAAATTTGATTAATAATTTTTGTATAGTAAAATAACAAATTAAGTGAGAAAAACATCATCTGAAGGGTATAGTATTATGGCAAAATTTTTTCAAAAGAAAAAATCCCACCTTTAGGGCATTGCTTTATGGCAAAACCTTTCAAGAGAGAGAAAATACTCTTATAAGGTGCACCAGAAATTTTCAGTTTACCTAGTTGCTTTTGGTGACTTACTTTCTAGAATAGACCCTAGCATCAGCATCGGCATCCCCTATCCCTCTCTTGATGGCGTCTTGTAATATTGCAATGTGTTTTTCTAATGTGTGTGTTGGCCAGGTTCGTAGCATTTGTTCCAGGAATTCACAACAATACCTAGAAAGATCATACAAAAGTATACCATATAATTTCAGTTTATTAAAACACACAGACAAAATATCAATAACAAAATAGACAATACATAAACTATTCAATGTACAACTGCATTATGCTACATAAATTCTAGGATATGTAGAACACAGTATTTTGCAACATGATGTGTTATCATCAAATATGACTTTAACAAAAAAAGATGGAGGTGAAGTAAAAGTTTAAAGTTGATCAGAGACCCAGTCTGGTCTGAGCTGGCCCAGTTCTTACCTCCTAATGGTGCTGGACTTAGATGTCATGTTGGCAGTGATGATAGGGATGAGTCGGTTGGCATGAGTATACTGAGATAAAACAAATAAAATTTACGATAAAATATTATAAAAAACCATACAAATAAATATATGATAAATAATTTAAAATAAATAAATGATTTAAAGCAAATATACAACAAGCATTGTTCTTGGAATATCTGAGAATGAATGAAAAATATGTTTTTTTTCTTTTTAATGTCTTTTTATGATTTGTATTCTATTTTCAAGTAGTATAAAGAACTATCAATGGTCTTGTTTGAGCTTAATAAAATGCTGTTAATACTATTTTCAGAGATGAAAACAGACCTTGTAAAAAATCACAAAAAACATATAAGGCACAAAGCTATATCATAGGGATAGGGGCTAAAATTCAACACTTCTGAAAAGATGTGAAAGATGTGAAGTCATGATCTCTTATATTACCTGAATGATGAATTTGATGGCAGTGATGCCAGAGGTGGCCATGATCTTCACACTGTTGGGGATGAGGTTGATGAGGCTGGGTAGCAGAGACTCCGCAAAGTGGTCAAACTTATTACACAACGTCTGGGCAAGGAAACTGGAATAGTACAGCCAGTGTATAGAGAAACTGGGTATTCCTGATGTGAACAACTTTAATGCAGTGTTTTATTATTTAAAAGTCATGAAAATAAAATCCATAATGTGTGTGTATGTGTGTGTGTGAGAGAGAGAGAGAGAGAGAGAGAGAGAGAGAGAGAGAGAGAGAGAGAGAGATTAAATTCACATGCTCAACAACATTAAATTTATATTTGCACTTTATGTCTTAACCTGTGTCTAGCAATAAAAATATTAAACCCCATTCAACCTTTTTTACCAGCCAACATTTTACAGCAATAAAACAGTTTTACCTAATATCAATGCATCCTTCTCTGACAACTTGTGACCTCAGATCCTTGACTGTGACTATAAAACAAGGCTCCATCTGTCTGAGCAGCATGAAGAAGTCATCATAATCCACTGCTCCTGCCACAATACATGCACGCAACTCCTTCAGCTGGAAATAATATTTATTTGGTTCATTTTTTGTTATAAAGTTAGTTATTTCATTAAGGTATTACAGTCATTTGAACGGACTGTCCTTGTCCTCTAATTGCATGTAAAATCAATAATCTAGTTACCTTCCTTTATACTGTACCAGTTTATATGCACAGATGAATTAAATAAAATCTCAGAAACTTCAGAAAAGTGATAATTTACATATAAGATATAATTTAGACTTACAGCATGAACTCTCTTTTCCCAGTCCAGATTACCGTCTGACAGCCTCTCTTTGATCCTCATGATGATGTCGTTTAAGTCTCGGGCAGAAAACAGCTGAAAAACAGGCAATAAATAAGAGATGATTTATAGTTTCAAACTTGAGTTAAGTGAGATTTTATTTTACTTAAATGTAAACCATCAACACCGTTAACAAAAATATTGTCAATTATTCAAAATGTTTAAACATACTTGTGACTTTTTGTATTTTACAGAAAAATTTATAATAATGATGTTGATAATAATAATAATAATAAAAATAATAAGTTTTACTTGTTGAATTCCTGTTTCTAACACACACTAGTAGAGATATACCTGAACTTTTGGCAGCCCTTCCTCAAAGGACCTAGTAAAAAGCTCCTCATCCACTGCTCCTGCACTGCTGCCTGTGGACCCTGGGTGAAAGAAGAACAACAATATCAGAATAAGTGGGTAAAAACTACTTCCAGTATCCTTTCTACAGGCTGAACTTCCGGGTGTTGTGAGTGCCTCTCCACGGCAAACCACATGCTGTTACTCAATTCAGCTTGGGAGACTGCATGCATCTTCTGGTTCAGTGCAGACTCAGTCTTACTGTCTTCATAAAAAGTTAGTGGAGATTTTTCTGAACTGTATTGGAGTTTAAAATCCTATGTAATGTTTAAAGCCTGTCCACTCTCAGGAATTGGGTTATTAGCAATCAAAATTTAGACTCATTCATTCAAGTGGGATCGGAATAAATAATCCCAAGGGTGGGAAAACAGAAAATTACAAAAGGCGAAGGATGGACGCCATTTTATCTACTGTTAACAGAGCATCTGTTAAATCACAAGATAATCTGACAAAATGGCCATCTTGCTTCCCCTCCACCCCACCCCCGATTCCTTCTTTTCAGTTTGTGTCACTCACATACAAAATGGTACAACATCAAATTATGTCACACACATCAGATGATCTACATGGTGATCCTGTCTGCACATGGACCACCCCCATTTCATCTTGTGTCGTCCATACCAAAAAAAGCTCACACTGGCACTCTTGCATGCTGTGAGGTGTTATTGCTAAAAGCTATGTGCTCTATCTGTGACATCTTTCAATAAACACCACGTATCTGATGACAGGAGATACCAAAATGTCAGGTAACACTTATTATAGAACATCAGGTCCCTCGCATCTGGCTTTTTTGTGACCTTACGTGAGAAAAGTAGAGGACAAAAAACAAAAGCCTCTGTTGAGCTGCAAAGTTAGCAAATTGTCCAATATCTCTCCTTGCACTTGGGCCATGTTCTAACCACAAATCACCAAGATATTAACCTGGTGTGCCTTCAATCTGGGGTGTTTATCCTTCTGTCATCAGAACCATCAGTGCTGTGATCTTATCCAACTGCCAGGACAATGGAAAGAGTCGGTCTGTAAACTAACAGGCAAATATACCAAACTAACAACACCAACAGCTGTGACAGTCATTGTGCTTTAGCCTGACTATCACATAGACTGGGAAGATACAAACTGTTGCTGAATAGCTTTTTGGTTTTTAAATATATTTTAAGTTGTACAATGGAAAATCGGTTTCAAATTTCAGCTTTATGCACCAGATTGACTCTTTCCAATATATCTGGTCAGAACGCCGACATCTCTACACTACATGCTGTGCAAGAGTCTCAAGCATTTCAAACACATATTCTTGTATTTCTTACATCTCACAAACACAGCCTGGCCAGTAAGCGCCACTCTATCAAAGCTACATGTTGAGCTGATGTATAATATCAAAGCAAACTGCACTGAACATTTTCCACAATAACACTGAAATTTACTGATTTTGAAAACTGATACCACAGTCAGATTTACTGACCTTTTTTTCTCTAGAGACAGAGATAGAACAGAGTTTTACATTACATATAAAGAGGCTCCTGCTACATCTACTGGTTTTGAGATATGTTTCCAATCAAGATGGGTCTACCTAACTCAGTATGATCAATATCAAAAAGGCTGTCTGTTTATTATTATGATCTACTTTCACAAATGATCTGAAGATCCAAAGTTGGGTCTACCTAAAGACCATTATTTCTGACCACTTTAATTAAAAATTTAACTTTGAATATAGATCGAGATTTTGTTCTACATCAGAAACAATTTCTTCCTTGGTATAATACAAAGGAAACATTTCACTTCACTTGATTTCATATGTCTAATGATCCACTTCTGAAGACAAGAAGTCTACATTTAGAGTAGCTTTTTGGTTAAAATTTTGAAACAGACATCAGCTTCCCACTGAAGGAGTAAATTTGGTCCAAATGGAAAGCTAATAACAATCTGGGCCCCGTAACTCAAAAGCATCGCACATTGCGACTGAAAGCAAGCATCTCGATTCCATAACTCGGCCATACTCGCCCCATATTATACTTTGTAGCCACTATGTGAAATCACTATTTGCAATACACTATGCTTTCGAGTTATAGGGCCCAGACATCCTCATCCAACATGTCATACTGAGATAGTTCAACCCAATGTGAGTGGAACCACATCTTCACAGTGTTAGTCCATTCACCAACAAGCTCATTCAGTCAAGTGCTTTGTGCTCTAGTGCTGTGCAAGCTCTCAGCCATGTTTACCTGATGTGGAAGATCTGCGGGACACTTTGACAGCTAGAAGGCAAACTTTGCGGTTAGTGCTCTATGGACGTAAAAGTGGACTATATCATATAACGAAAGAATGAACCTAAAGGTCAGGTGACTACCCAAAGAGATTTTTTTTGCCAGTTTTAAATAAAGTTTATATAAAGAAACATGCAACTAATCTAGACAATCAATAATCAATATTATGTGACAGTTAGGAAGCAAAATATCACCAGACATGTTTATAGGTTTCTCCCACCTAAAAGGTAATATAAAATAATTATGTGATAACAACTTAAACAACAGGTGTAAATTAAAACATAGGGTAATTCAAAAACATAATGCAATTTTTCTGTCTTGGTAAAAAAATTAATTGATGAATGTATGAAGTTTTCATACATTCTTGGGCCCATTTTACAAAAAGTTTAAATAGGTAGCCTTTTAAGTTTTGTTTGGACTTGGTCTTTTCTTTGAAACGGGCTCCTGGAAGTGATATATTCCAGTCTGCCACTTTTTATTTAGACCTGAAATAACATGTGGCTAATGGTTGAAAAATGGGTGAAAAAGGGACCACACATTAAGTAAGGACATTAAGTTTGACTTAATGATTACATGTCACAAACTGTGCTTCCAGGCAGACAAGGTGGGCAATCAAAAGTACATTGTACTTAATTGCATTTCTTTAGATTTAAATATAACACATATTATCCAGTTTTAATGCAGGGAAATTCTTTTTTTTTTTCAGTTTTCACAAATCATTTCTCTCTGTGCTCCCATCATGCATATACATATATATTCATTTATAATTCATAAGCCCAGCACATGCATTACATATATTAATAGATTGAAGGCACCTATTTTTTTCCTGGATGTGATAAAAGGTACGTGAGCTACATAGCATCATGCTGGCGTACATTTATGATTAGTATGCACAGCGCAATGTCACTGCCTAAGTTATACACGACTTACATTACTAACATCAAAGTTGGAATTCATGAAATGACATTGTGGACGAATAAATAATGCATGGCATATTGTGTGTGCTCCTCATTAACAAGTCAACTTGGATGTGTGTCAAAGTACATGTCAGGAGTTTCAATGGGACTCAAATAAGGGATCCATACATTTGGGGCGGAATGCCTGTGTTACTATGTTAAATGATGCTTTTTATTTTCAGAATGGCAGTTTATTCTGTTTTATTCAGAATTGAAAAGGTGAAAAGGAACTGGTGAAAATGTGCCATTACTTTGCACGAACAAATCTGGGAACATATTTTGAAATTCTAATTTCATGTTTTGGTTCCTTTTTAAAGTGATTATTGAAATACCTAATGCTTTATCTATTTTTTTTCCAAATCATTTTCTAAATCGTCAGCAAAACCATTAATTCCTGTATGCTAAACAATTCATAATCAATCATTTTTTTTTCTTTCTAAAAGCAAAATCACCAAACAAAATTACCTGGTAAAAAGCTACATAGTTGAAAAGGATTTATTTAAAATTTTCTTAATTTAGATTTTTTTCTCATAATTGCTTTTCAATGTATAAACTATTTCTTAGGTCACAGTCATTCAAAATCACGGAGCACCAAAATAAAAATAAATAAATAAATAAATAAATAAATAAATAAATAAATGTTTCACACAATCCCTACCTCCGCTCCCTGTGGGTGGTCTTGCAGATCCCACTGATCTTCTCCCCGCGGCAGGGGCACTGCTGACCCTCTTGGGACCTGGACCTGGAGCTGCTGCCAGCGGTGCCTTGAACAGAGGCTTGGCATAGTCTGGCTCGTCCCCTCGGCTGGCCCCTGAGGCTAGAAAAGTAAAAGAGATGGATCGTAACTACTGATTGTGACCCTGCTGTGTAGAAGTTTTACAATTTAGATGCATTATTAATGTAGCCTGGCGTAGTTCCCCGACTCTGAAAAGATATAAAGAACAGTCAAAAAACAATGTTTATTTTCAAGATGCTAGTTTATTCTATTTCTATTTTATTAATGTAAGTTTTAATTTGTTGAAATGCTACACCCTGACCACTCTAGAGGTAGACTTGTACCAATTGATTCTAGATCAATTTTAGTTGTTTTTTCGTAAATGTATACCAAGTTCCTCTTTTTCATTCAATCAGTACCTAAAAAGATTAACAAGTTGAAAGAGGAGGGGAAAAAACTTCAGGGCTTGTAAACTAATCATTCGATTCTAGATACCGAGGGATTGTAAAAACATATTCACCAAGTCAATAGAAAAGCCATAAATTCCCTTAAAATATGTAAATCTTGTCAGTGAATACCAGTATGATCATAGAAAAGAATAAAGAATGAGAGGCTTAGGATATCCCATTTATAGGAAAAAAAAGTAATATGATAAAGATGGTCAAATGAATCGTGACACATACACACAATGAAAAAACATGACTTCCTGAAAAAATGATAATGAGGATAAAAAGACCATGGAGATTTGTTGACACCATTTCCTTTGGTGGAAGGAAATAAAATGAGGAATGTGAGGGAAGGCTGGGGGGGGGGGGGGTTGGAAATGGGTTTTTATGGCATGGAAAGACAAGGACATGGAAGAAGAGCCAGACTGACTACCTAGACTTGTACAACTGGGCCATCTTGAAATGGCAGGGGACGAGGACTCGGATATGGAGAGCTGCCTACTTGCCACACCCATACTGACACCTGCAGCCTTCGCACCATCAGACCGAGCAGCACTGGAAAGACTCATGGCTGATTTAGAATGAGGCAGATACGTGGAACTTGGCACAGACACTGACGCCCTTCGTTTCTTAATGCTACTCATCTTCATATTACGTTCCACAAAGTCAACAGGTTCGTAATATCTACCAATATTATAGCGACTGCCATTCCAGAATGAGAGCATATTGTAGGGGTCGCCAGCTCGCAGGAGTTCCCGCCTCTCTTTGGCCGTGAGTGCTGCCCTGGGGAACAGTGGTTGCCTCCAATAGGGGGAGCTGTGGTAGCCATGATGGAACATCCTGTACCCCCAGGACGGCCAGGTCTGCGTCCCTCGGTGTGTGTAACGCCTGGTACACTGGACTAACTTATTGGCCACATGAATCTGGGTGGTCTGAACACGCTTGCTCTTCAAGCTGTCCTGGTTGGGGATGGTGGACTGTACAGTTTGGGTGTCCTTACTGTATTTGGCGATTTTCTTCACCAAACCCTCAACCTGGAGTTTCTTGTGTTTCATACCAGGTTCAACTTGGACTGTGAATTCAGCCTTCTCATCATTGACTTTGAAATTCCTTCCCTCCTTTACCTCGCTGACTTCATATGATGGCCCCACTGGTGTGGCTGGCTCTGGCTGGAGTTGACCGTCCACTGTTTCTGGTTCTGTTTCAGAAGCCAAATCTGTCTGAAGACTGACCTTTTCAAAGCTCTGGACCATGCTTAAAACAGAGTGCCCGCTGTCCACTGCTGCCTCCATTTCCACTGGTTTACTCTTGTCCAGAGCCACATTTTTACTGGCTTTCTTCTTCTGAAAAACCTCCTTTGGTTGTTTCAGTTTGGAACTTTTTTTACCTTCCATCATCTAAAATGAGTTTCTTTAAACATAACATTTAAGAACCACTTAAGTTTTAAAATATAAGCTGTCCTATTACAAGAAAAGCGTCCCTATTGACAGTGTGTCAAGTTATGTCTGTTTTTCCCACCCATGGCAGCAGCAAGTAAGCCAGTTCCTTAGTAAATGCCCCATAATTGCCCGACGCCCAAGGATGGGGTAAAAATTACAGATATAATTGTTGTACCTATTTGTGACAGGGTTTTACCAGTAATGAAGACATCGACTCATATATGTTGTTAGGCAACTTATCAACCAGTGTATTTGACATTGGCATCAATTTGGTTTAACTTAGAAATATTGGGTGCACTGTACTTTTAAATCTGAAAAGATACTGCTAAGTCCAGCTCATTGATTTTTTTTTTCGTGTAGGAGATGGTAAGTAATGGCTGAAAGTATTATAATATTTAAAATCGATCATTATCATTAAATTCTAAAACCAATAGATTTCTTTATTGTGCAGAGTAAAGAACAATCATTATGATGTTTATTACAGAAAAAATCACGAATCAATTAATTTTGATCCCTGTACAAAAAAAAAGAAAAAAAAAAAATAATAATAATAATAAAAGTTGGAACCTAGAGTAAATATACACATCTACTTTTAATAACAAAATCAAAGGAGGACAAGCACCCAAGTAAAAATGTACTCAAGAGTGAAACTAAATGTCATTTACTGTATATTAGCACTGATGCTCAGACTCTCAGAACTTTGCCCAAAGTGTACTGCCAAATGGCAAAATCAAAGCATGTTTGTTCTGTCTGAGACCAAGTAGTTTCCCATCCTCACTTTACAAGCACCTCAGGGCTAGATGCTTCACCTTTCCTAAATAACTTCCATATTTGCCTTACATTTTGCAATTTAGACCAGTGTGTATAATATAGAGACGCTAACCTACAAGGAGTCCGATTCCCACTTCAGTTTTGATTCACAGAGAATATAACCAAGTTTTGTGCTAGTTTGCCTTTCTAATGTTCCAAACTTTACTATTTATTTTTACTTTACGTTATTGGCATTCTAACTGGTGACAAAATTTTAATATCAATAACACAATTATTTCATTTTAGCAAGCAAAAAATGATCTTTAAAAAAGTAAAAAATAGAGATGCTAATCCAAAGTTTATGGCCCAAACAATGCCTCATACACTGTCACTCAAACAGTCGCCCTCAACGCAAAGACGGAAATAACTTTTCTTTAACACCAACCCCTATGCAACAGAACCTGGACAAGATCATACCTGTACCAAGTGGCAATTACAGCTTATTAACCTCCTCACCTTCTGACCTGGAATTGGTGGGGGCACCTGTTCTAATTAGCCAAGGTCAGCTCCCCCCTGTACTTATACTGGCCAGAGATCAAAGGGCAAGAGAGCAGGTAGCATGAGAAATACCTTGGAATGGCAAGAAATCTAGTCCTCAGGTCTGTTTCACAAAAGATCCTGAGCCCGAAAATTGGTCTCAACTTTTAGTCAAAAATTTTTAGTGGACTCATCTTCATATCATGGAAAATTAATCAGAAATCACATAAGGCAAATAAAAAAAAAAAAAATAAAAAAAAAAAAAATAAAAAAAACCTGTTTTATAACAAGACAGGCACATTGAATATTTCAGACCACTTTTCACTTTAACTAGGTAGATCACAATGGGCTTATCCTGAAGTGAGATAGACCAATGTTTCGAACTTAAATTTCAGACCAATTTTCGGGCTAATGACTTTTTGTGAATCCGACCCCTGGCTGCTTCAGGGCAAGTGCCATTTTCTTCACAGTATGCCAATGGAAAAAGACCTGGCCAATAAGACACAGGACACTGTTTTATGTGTTTTTTCCCTTTCTCTCAGCCACGGGAGGCTTCACGACCTGCTCTGAATACTGAACAGGGTGTACATACTTCAAACAGGTTCATACAAAGTCTGTACCTTGTATTTTTCATGTCAGGAATAAAAGCCCTCAGCAAATGACAGAATAATAAGAATAATGAGATCACAATTTTATAAAGAAGTAACTGAGAGCTCAAAGCCATATAGTCCTACAAATTCTCATGCAATTGTATGTAACACACAAAAAGATTGATTTGCATGTACAAAGACTTTTCTTCTCAAAAGTTCTTTGCTGACAAATTGAAATAAAATATTTCTCCGAGTTGAACGTTTTGTGTGTGCATGCACGAGTGTGTGTGCGCACTCCCAATAATGACAGTGGCGTGGAAGGGAGGAGGGGAAGAGAAAGTACCAGTTAATTTATACCCCGTTCACACTACGCTCAGTTATNCAAAAAAAAAAAATTAAAAAATAAAAAAAAAAAAAATAAAAAAAACCTGTTTTATAACAAGACAGGCACATTGAATATTTCAGACCACTTTTCACTTTAACTAGGTAGATCACAATGGGCTTATCCTGAAGTGAGATAGACCAATGTTTCGAACTTAAATTTCAGACCAATTTTCGGGCTAATGACTTTTTGTGAATCCGACCCCTGGCTGCTTCAGGGCAAGTGCCATTTTCTTCACAGTATGCCAATGGAAAAAGACCTGGCCAATAAGACACAGGACACTGTTTTATGTGTTTTTTCCCTTTCTCTCAGCCACGGGAGGCTTCACGACCTGCTCTGAATACTGAACAGGGTGTACATACTTCAAACAGGTTCATACAAAGTCTGTACCTTGTATTTTTCATGTCAGGAATAAAAGCCCTCAGCAAATGACAGAATAATAAGAATAATGAGATCACAATTTTATAAAGAAGTAACTGAGAGCTCAAAGCCATATAGTCCTACAAATTCTCATGCAATTGTATGTAACACACAAAAAGATTGATTTGCATGTACAAAGACTTTTCTCCTCAAAAGTACTTTGCTGACAAATTGAAATAAAATATTTCTCCGAGATGAATGTTTTGTGTGTGCATGCATGACTGTGTGTGCGCACTCCCAATAACGACAGTGGGGTGAAGGGGGAAGGGGAAGAGAAAGTACCAGTTAATTAATAGTATACCTACAAATATATCAACAGAGAGTAGATAAAGTATGTGGTCCACAGATCTCACAGGGTGGTCACATATCACTGTCACACAAAGGGAAGTCTATGCTTAGAACAAGGAGGGCATTGAGGACATAGATCTGGCCTTATCTGAAGATGTGTCCCCAGCATGTCAACTTGTTTGCCTCAATGAGAGGGCTGGTGACACTATAGACACAGAAGACGGATGGGAGGAAGCCAGAGGGCAGCATAATGTTGTGTCAGACATCAGAGCTTGGCTGAACACCTGGTATGCTCACTGAAGATATATATATACACAGACAACTGGTATAATTTAGAATGCCTGGACATACCTTGTTTACAAATGTTTGAATTTTTTTTACAAATGCGAGATCTGAGGTTATCCTTCATGTGCACAGTGACATGTTTGTTTACTGTCTTACCTTTTTTTAATCCTCTAATTTTTAAAAAACTTTTTTTATTGAAATTTGGATTATCTGAATATCTTCTAGTTAAAAAAAACATGTCCCTATATTTTCTCATGCCCTGAATGACCCCATTAGTCTAATTCTCAGTCCAGAGGCCACCTCCCCCCCCCTCCTGCCCTGAGACACTGCCCATTACTCTGTCATGTTGATGGCCGCTGATGCATGAATACATTGACATAATAACCTGAAATTTATTCTTTTCAATGTCACCTGTCAACTTTCATGTTTGCGTGTCAGCAAACAGCAGACTACCACATATTTCCACATGTTCACAACAACTATTTACAGTCAGAGAGGATCTATCATAAGATGAAAAAGACCGTATTCAGTTTTTGCAAATGCTGTGTATTTTTCACAAATGGTGTTCTGTGTGGTAAAACATATAATCTTTGCTCATGTAAAATCACAAATCAAGGGTCTTGGTCAAGGTTTGCTACATATGATTTTATAAAGAAGACACAGGAATGCAGACGCAAGTCAAAATAATGTTAAGATGTTACTACAAAATATCATATAAAGTATCAAGAGGAATGACTGATTCTAAGTCACTACTGCAAATTAATATCAACGAGATCAGATATGTTATTTCAAATTATCTCACAGCACTTCTCCCGTTACATCACACTAAACATAGAGTGGGAACTTCCTGTAATATTCACACGGTTGTTATACAACATGACATACAGCAACAACTGACAGAGAGTGGAATCCACCTGTAATAGCCTTCTCTCCTTCCCAGAATTGTATCTTCCAGGGAAAAATCAGCTTAATGTTATGATAATGCTGGGGGCTTACACTTAGACAAATACTGCCTCTCTTACAACCTCTATATTACTCATTTTCTTTGTTCAATTTGGTTACGCAATTTTTTATTATATGCTGTCACTTTCAGAATTACAATACCCAACACTAAATCTTGGAATTAAGAACATATGGAAAGTTCTTAGAATTTGACACCTGTCCCACGCAGTACACATACCTGCCCACCCACCAATACACACATGCACCCTCCCCCT
>NW_019774081.1:492769-527948 GCF_001039355.2 Lingula anatina
CCCCCCCCCCCCCCCCCCCCCCCCTCACTCACTCACACACACACACTTTCTATATGTTGCCTGTACCAGTTCATTTCCTTAGTGCAGCATGCCAGCTAAGTTAGTTCCTAGAAACTGACATTTCCTGTCTGGGGAACACAGACCTGGGTGATACTATGAATACATTTGTATTACCAGGTAATTTCAATGACTTGGTGTGAAGAAAAAAATACACACCACTAATACTGGTAGCAGGCAGTGCAAAACAATCATTTCAAACACAGCTTGTGATTGCACAATGACATAAATTGGTAGTAGTTAATATTAGCAATAATTTTATCCAAGCAAAGTATATAGCTCAATTTGAAGAACATTGGAGGACATGGCAAGTCGAGAGTGCCTCACTCACTCTCTCTCTCTCTCTCTCTCTCACACACACACACACAAACACACACAAACATATATTTAGAGAGAGAGAGAGAGAGAGATAGAGCCAATTGCCACACATGGCGTGGAGGGGTCGGCGTTTTAAGACCTGCATTATTCTGTCATTGTAGTAGCAAGTTAATTACATGGATCCAACAGGAATGAATCAATAATAAAACATACGCAAAAATTAAAAACTCACAAAAATGCTGCTTATATTTTTTTGAACTAGGTACATATAGGCCTTAATTACACAGAGTCACTAAAGTGCAAAAGAGAAATACAACACGACCAAAGCACTTCTGTGGTATAACCAAATTCCTTCCATTCTTAGAAAGTGATTATCTCACTTGCTTTTCTACTCCACCTCTCCTAATATTATCATAGAAAGCTCAGCGTTTGTACAACACATCTCAATTTCCACACCAAAGTATCCACTTGATGTGATTACCTCATATCTAGTGTTGTTATCTACATAAAGGCTGAAGACACACGAAACCACTTAAATTCAGTCGCTTACAAATCACACAAGAGTCAAACGAGGAGGGTAAATCTAGACAAGCTTTTTGAGGAGCCCTTCCACAAATATGTGAACACAAACCTTACACCTTTACACATCTAAAAATAGCCCTCATCCAATTTAGAGAAAATTTCCTTTGAGAAGGTAGTGACATGCATGAAGTATGGGTCATTTGATATTATCATTCAATTAATTTGATTATCTCTAATCAATTTCTGCCATTCAGTCAGTTCCAATTGAACAAATAGCCTTCTAATGGCTGTATTCAACTACAGCCGTGTCCATTTGCTGACCATACACCAGATACTTCTGTTCTAGATCAATGACCACTGTATCTAATTTCTGCTGAACAATTATCTCCATAACAAGATTATTTAAGCATCGAATTCTTCCATAGTCAGAATGTTTAACCTCATTTGATCAATCAGAAGTTAATTTATTTCAAAGTGAACCCTAAGATAATATTAGTTGACAGATACTGAAGCTTTTATACAATTCATTTTTTTTGTTTTTTTTTCATTATTTTCTTCAACTTCTCTAACTGACCCTTTTCACCTTAATATACTATATTACATAACCATTATTATCTCAGAGGTGCTTTCTTCTGCAATTAAGTTTTCTTAAGAAAAACATCTCAATAATTTTTGCCAATACAAAATCCTGAACTATATTATAGTTTATTTACTTTGGAATAATACATTCCATCAGTCTCATACAAAGAATCACATATACATAGCAGATCTGATTCAATGACAAAATTGTAAAAGAGCAAAACTTTACATTTTCTTACACCAAATTTAAATTTGTTAAGCAATTGGCTAATATGTATTATGTCAGAGAGTACCCTGTCATTTCATCAGTGCCAACAAACCACTTCACTTTAGCCTAGAATCCCTCTGGTAGCATAAGGCAGTTATTGTAAGGCCCAGTGTCAATACTAACACACACAAAATACTTCATTTCAAAGCACAGCACTAAACTAACACCAGTGGTGCTCAAGATCACCAGTTATCTAAGACCTATACAAGCACCGCTTAGCGTGGTTATCATTTAATGTGGTCAGTCAACACACATTATCACTGACCACTTAGTTTGACCAGTCTACTTCTGACCACCAATGCCCGTCTCCATTATACACGAATGACTGATTTAGAATATGGTTGTGGATAAGTTATCTAAAAGGATTAACATTTTTAAATTAAAAAGAATTCTCTCTTCAAGTTATTTTTCTATATATTTTATGATTTGAATTTATTTAATACTTAAAATGTAATTTTTCATCCTCTTTTATAATTTCAAGAAAATGATAAAAAAAGCATTTTGCCTGGAGATTTTTTCATAAGAAAATGAAGATCTATCGACCATTACTCAGGCACTCATAGAGAGCCACCCATCACTTCTATAGGTATATTTTCCACACTCTCTGATACACAATTTAAATGATACAGGTCCCAGTGATAGCGGATCAGAAGTCATAATTCTCTGCATTGACACTAATTCAATTATAACCACCTATCTGCTGTGTGCACTATGGTGATATATCCACATGATGGAGAGATACAGAGAGAAATTTAGAAGAGAGTGCTATGCTAGGTTCTTAACTTATGTAGTCGTACCAGAAAGAAATCCATACTCCATAATATCTAGATGATGAAGATAAAATACAGATAGAAATGTGGTTGCTTTACTTAGGGCCCCTTTACACTGGACGGCGTCCTTTCTGCGTCCAGCAGTACGGACCCATTTGAGAGTTAAAAAATTATAATACTTTACGTGCAGACAACTGGCCGATCATTGAGCATTCATTCTGATACAAAATCAATGCTCGTGCCTCCTTATTAAGACCACAGCGATGCCAAATTTCATGGTCGCAGAAAGGACGCCGTCCAGTGTAAACGAAGAACCAAGAACTAAGAAGAGAAACAAATCCCTATTTTAATGTTTGCCTATAAGGCCCTGAAATGCTACATATTAAAAAAAAAAAAAAAAAACAACTTTTGTCACCCATTACATTAATCTTGAGAAGGGACAAGAAAAAGATGGCAGATCATAATCTTTTACTTCTGATGTCATTACCTAGGAAGTAGCTGACAAATCATTTGCCAATGTGTTAAGTCTCAGTTGTTTTACAATGAAATATAAAGAAAGTCTGCGAGTGTCATCGTGCCATCAATCATTGGATTTCAGATGGTCTTTCATGTGACCGTGATACCCTCTTTTTTAAGTGCCACAGGACCTAAACTTAAGAGGGGAAGGGGCAATCATTTTAATGGGGAACTCTTTAAAATGCTACACTGAAAATAAAAAAACCCTATCACATGTCCAAAAAGAACAGGTACTACGCTGTCCTCAGGAATGTAAAAAATGATCCCCACACCTTTCTAGCCAAGTAAACAAGGCTATCCTCTACGTCATATAGGTAATTAAATAAAAACAAATACGCAATTAAAGAACGCACCTCCTACGACAGCATTCTCACACCTGTAATGACTCAAATAAAATGTGTTTTTAACTCAATAAAAATATCTTTATCTCAATAATCATTTTCAACCAGGAACATAACCTAAAATTAGAAGTCTAACTACAAAATACCTATAATCAACATAGGTCAATGTACGGAAGGGTGACTTTCCTCATTAATATTCCCTGACGCTTATATCTATTACTCCTCATACAATGTTAATACCCATTCTTGTCGCCATCAAAATGACCAGTGGTCAACTCTGGAGAGGTCAAACCTATGGCCATGTTACTTACGGTCAGACTGGCAGGTGACATACTGCTACTATACTACCACATTGGCATCTTTATCAAGTGAAGAGGATATCATTAAGAGTGATGATGATAGAACTTAAACAGAATGATCTTTCTGAATTAAGCTAAGGTGGTTGTTACAGTGCTGTTAAGGGCATCATTTTGTCTAGGTCCTGCTCCAATGACATCTTCTGTGTAGACGTATCTTTATTATTTGAGAAATGTCAAAATTAATATATGATTAGGGCTAATAACTTGTATGACAGAAAAATGAACTTGCAAACACCCCTACTTTATGCAAAAAAATCTCATTCATACAAAACCAAATGCCCAATGATATTTTAGGCCAGTCGTCTCTCTCTCTCTCTCTCTCCCTCTCTCCCTCTCTCTCTCTCTCTCCACTCATCCACATCCAAGAACTACCCAACTCTCACATTACCTAAATGGAGAACAAGATGCACATTACCTACAATACCACATTAATGGAGGTTTTATGTATGGGGGGAACCAAGCATCCCAATCTAACATGAATATTTACTTCCATTTATTTTGTATCACAATCAAGGACGTAAATCACAGCTTACGAGACCTGTAAAGTTGAAGAAAAGACCAAGTGTTGTGGTTAAGGTAAAACACGTTAGAGATGACCACAACTATCTCAGTGTTGATAAATGTTCAGATAACATAAAGCCAGTATCTTTCATCTCTTTTTTAACTTCAAATATATATATATTTTATTGACTTGAAAAGGTTTCTAATGGAGATGTAGAAAATATTAACCTTTTTAATAGTAAAAACTATATACTTTTCAATCAATTGCTTGAAACAAGGGGCACCCCTTTCTTAGCCTACCTCAGCAGAAATGGAAATTAGAAAACTATGGCAATATATGCCGATACAGGAACATCAAATGTAAGACGCCACATTTCTCCCTGATAAATTTCATAACGCTCAATGAAATATTCAAAATTTGTCGGCAAACAGCTGGCTTGCATGTTTTCAAAGTAAATACCAGAGCAATTTAAAAATTCATGAGTGTAAACAAACAAACAAAAACAACTATGAAACTCAATACTTCTAATATGATCACAAGACCAAAATCTTTGTTCTGAATCCATGGATAACATAACTGCTCTTTTTCTTTATCCTCCACCCTGGGTTTAGAGTATTTTTGTGTGCCCTGACAGTGTATATGACATGTGGGAGGTATCACAAGGTGACTACTTGATCCCCAGGGTCATCCCCACCTGTATGTTATATATTATGTTTTTGTTCCCTCATTTTAGCTGGCCACAATAAGCTGTGTACAGTTAAACAAGAGTTAAACACTAGACAAATGCGCACCTTTCTTCAAAGGCATTTACAAGAATTGTTACATGTTTTCAAACTTTCTTTTGTGGATCGCATTACAATATTTACCCTGGCACTACAACAACACAAGAGGTTACCTACACTGCTTTGACGGCTGTGGAATGTGATGGCCCTTGCTTCGAAGTGGGAGGGTAGAATACAGGGCTCTTTCACTCGGAGATGGGAGGCTCTTCTCCTGACGCTGTTCTACCTCTTCCCTGCTGAAATTCTGCAATCTCTGTGAGGCACCAGCGGATGGCGATTCTCGCCCTTTGTGCCCATCGTTCTCTGCCCTGTCTGAATATGTCCTTGTTCGAGGTTTCTGTGGCCTTCGCCTCCGCTGCATCGTGCAGTACACTCCAATATTACTACGAGCTCTAAACGCTGTGTCCTCAACTTTCTCCTCCACATCTTCCTGTATAAAGTCAAGATATGGATTATGCCTGTCTTGAACATATTCCTCAAAACTCGTCGGAGAGTCAGATAAAAATGGTGAACCAGCACATCGCCGCAATGTTTGGTGTGACCCAGGAGAAAGTGGTGATCGTGGATTACTACCACTGTCTGCCATATCTGACGAATTAATGTTCTTTTTAGAGTAAGCAGCTGGGGAAGGTAGCTTGTGATGAAGGTCGTTAGTATGACTAGATGAAGAAACGTAGCTGTAGACTCCGCTATCAGCTGAGGTATATTGGTCCTGGTCTCTGTAGGAGTCCTGCCGTACTCTGTCTCCTAGCTGGGCAGCAGTAGGATGGGAATACTGCAAGTGTGCCCCAGCAGCCACTGGACTCAAAGCAGAATTTTCACGGCTGTTTTCACGATGATGTCCCTGAGCTATATGGTCCTTCCACAACCCTGCAGAATCGTTCCTCTTTCGATAACTGGCCCGCTGTTTAGTTCCATCAGGTGTAGCAGCCCGTGTGGCCTGTGTGCTTGGAAACAAGAATTTATTAACTGAGATTTCTGGACTATGATTCAGGACTGGCGAACGGACCATTTCCTCGGGCTGGCCGTATTCCGCCCACAGCTGCTCCTCTGTCATGTACTGCGTCCTTTTAAAACTGTCTCGCATCACAGCAGGGGTGTTATAACCCCGAGATTTCTCTGACCCCGACCTAGACATGTTACTATCCCAGCCAAATTCTACAGAGCTATTTCACCTCTCTTTCTCCCACTGGTGTTAATGTCAGCAGGCAATAGGCCGTTGCAAACTCTCACCTGGCATGCTATAGTGAAGTCAATGGGAAGGCACTTCGAGGGTTGCCCTTTTTATTATCACTCAGACAAATATTCCAGGATCTTCGTAATCCTCTCAATAATTTTTTTTCCAGTTTCTTTACTGGTATGCTATAGGTAACAACTCTTGGCCAAATGAATTTCAACTGATGATTATAAAAGTCTAGCAAAAACTAGGCTTTTCCCTCTTCCTTTTTTTCCCCAACACAGTAGTGAACTTTCCTGTTCTTAATTTCACATAAAAACCAGTAGCTTATTTTTTAGGGAAACCACCTCCAATTAAGGTAAAGATTTATCTCCTCAACATAAATACATGTCAGCCTTGCTACATCTCTTCACTGGCAGATCTTTCAAAACAACCCAGCACTGAAGGTAAGCAGGCAGATCCCCAATTATGACTGGCAGAGAAAGTATCATACAGCCTCGATGAGGTTCTCTAGTGTTATGGTTCCAATTCTCAGTCTTGTACTCTATTAAGCTTCTTTCCTGAATTCCTGTTTATCTTCTTAGATAATAAAATTGGAAATGAGGTATCAATTCCTGATGCATCCAAGAATTTATGCAAGTTTTTCTTGTAGAGCTGCCTTTTCAGTCAATCACCTCGGGGTTTGAAGTGAACGGTCCCAATGAATCAATACAGTATCAAAACGGTGCGACACTGCCTTATAAATGATCTATAATATATGCATACAAAAAGCCTGCAATATTATATCACTATACAGCTCCCTGTGCTAAAATGAGGTTCAATCACCTTTGAAGTATTCCCCCTTGTCAATCTTAATGTCACAGCAGTGTCAAAACAGTGTCAAACAGTCAACATGCAAGTGTCAACACGGCCGTCACAGTTCAGCTAAAGAGTCCACTCCTTCCGCATACGGTATTAATTCACCCTCTCACAGGGAGATGAGTATTCCAGTCATGCCAGCACGCATACCTGTATTGACAGAAATGGAAAACTGGTCCTTGGAACCTCCTCCTGCACTGCTATCTGCCTACGACTTCTGACACACTGCCCCCTTCCCTGCTCGCCCAACTGGACAGGTGTGTGGTTGTAGCTTAACTCGTTCTGCAGGTGTTATTCTTGTCAAGTGAACACTCAAAAGGAGGGAACAATACCTGTAGCTTACCAGTGAAGCTGCGCTCTACGCTGACACCTCATTCAGTACTACAACAGTGATACAGTTACTGCGATACCTGCTTTCAAACACTGAGGTACTGTTAAATATCCCACATCATACTGGGTACAGATGTAATGGTAAATTATTTCCAAGCTGATAAAAAATGCTCTTTCAATGTTCAGTCACAGTGCAATGACCTTATTGCCTAGAAATCCAGTGATATCCTCTGTATCAAAGGTGGGATGTAATGTCTCTTACACAGATTGGTCAGTTTTGTGTCCTAACTCCTTTGTCTTCAGTAACTACAGATGTCCTTATTTAAGGCGTAAGTTCTTGGTCATAAGGCCAAATACCTGTTGCCTAAAGTTATATCCATTTTCAAAGACATCCTACCATCTGTCACCATAAACAATGTCCACCAGTCGCGTCCACTCCTACACAACTGTCCACCAAATGACCAGTCAAATTCAAACAGGCCACTTTAGTCCAGTGGTTGTGGAGTGTTGTAGTCAGTTAAAACAGGGGACACATAGGACGATGGCAAACACACATTTGAAAGTAAGATATATATCTGGTTGCCATTAGCATACCTGAGGGCTTGTGACAAAGCATGGGCTCCCCCAGTCACTGAAGCATGACGGAGTGAGTAGATATCTATCTGTACCAGTACATGTGTAGAGTGCTACCTTGGAGCTGGTTGCCCAGCAAGTTACTAAACATCACTCGCTGATAAAAAGGAATTCCATTCCCAACTGTCTTGTGGAGAATATTTGCCTCTATGGTTATCACCAGTTGCAGTTCTCCTGTTGATTACATATATGTAAAATCCTAAGGCTGTGTAGTCAACAGCTATGTTTTTCTGCTATAATATATTTTGGTTGATAAAAGTAACCTAATGCTCCTATTTGGTTGAAGGGAAGATGATATTTCACAGCAGCAGTCAAACTGGTTAGAGTATTTGCCCAACTGACAAAATATATTTGTATTCACATGACCATTCCGCATTGAAAATGAATCCACATAAAGGGATGTTTCATATCTGTAACAGCTTTATTCGGTCTCCATTAGAACATAAATCATATCACTTCATTTTATGCCACATGTATATAATCCCTGTTCATCTTATGTAAGTATTATTAATGGTCTTCCTTTGAGCTTGGTGATTTGTGGCAGGCTTTACATGGTATTCAAGACAGTGAGATGTTCTGGATTTCTCTTCATACTGGAAATGATCTATGTACCTTCAAGTTTTCCTTTTTTTCTTTATCCTATCTTCCAGCATTTATAGTGGACAGATATTGTCACCTCTGGCAATGACACAGCAATCTGGCAAACGCCAAGTTGACACTGGCTATCTTAATGCAACCTGCGCTGTTTGATAACACTGTCATGATCTCCTGACACGTGCTAGTCTACGTGCTAGTCCACTGCTGTCAAATTCACCGTGACATGTTTGGTGACAGGTGACACTGTGACATTAAAGTTATCATGTACACTGACACCAGACCTTGCCCTCCTTAAAGCATTGATACCCTGATATTTCAGTTTTGTCACCCAACAAGGTCCTATTTACTATCATAAGTGTTATCACCAATGACAGCTATCACAATATAAACACTGCATTAAGACAGTGTTCTTCTGCATACCCAATCCCAGCGAGCCGATCTGGTATCTCAACATATGGGCAAAATAATATTGTTTTTTCTAGATGATTGATCAACAATGTTCATACTTTCTCCAGCCCGATCAGAAACCAGATCCATAAAATTATTGATCCAGGTAGCGAGGTCTACAGTGGTCCTGCTATGGCAATGGAGTTGGGATGTAATAACTGCAGGCTCTATCCAATACAGTATATATAATATAATATCTCTGGTCCCTGTGGAGGCCAATACCTGGTAGTGTTTACCTGTATTTCCTGTGCACTAGGTGTTAACTGATCAGACAGGTGAACAGGTTTAATGAGGGGAGGAGGGGGAGGGAGAGCCCAGTTTAGAAAATGGTCAATTTATCTTCACGCTTTATCTTTTTTGTTTTTCTACACCATATTGTCTAGACGTCAAAACAGTTATCAAAGAATGCTGAACTAGTTCAAGAATCCCTCACTTTGAGTGTATCTCAACAATATTGCTGTTGACTCTTCACAGCGATGGGAATACCTCTCTTGCTGTGCTGAGAATGTTCTCTGCCAGAGCCTGAGGCATTATAACCACTGGTTTGTGTTGTACTATATAACATTACTGTCTGTAGTCTCATTTCAGATGTCAGTGCACACAAATGTATATAGTCGAACTCATAACACTTCCTGTGAGAACTTACACCAATCCAATCACTGCCGTTGGCTTACACTTTCTTGATGTTGTCCAACTACTTGGTTACTGTCATCTTCACAGTAAATACTATCATTAGAGTATTTCTTAAATCACATCAAATAATGCTCCAAGTCTGTTTTTGTAGTACTTTTGGAAGCTTTTTCCTCATATAGTAAGCCATTCATCCACGTAAGAAGAAATGTTTTTCTCCACAATTTCCCAAGATAATTAGCAGTCCCATTTACACTTCCTAATCACATCTCTGATGTGCCATTTCCTAGGAGCCAACTTCCGAGAAAGTAGGATAAATTTCACCACGTAGTTACCGGTCTGTAGTCAGATTCCTGATAGAGCCGTCTTGCCTTTACTCCCAGACTTCACAAGATCCGGTGAAAGGGCCTCAGTAAAAGCTTTGTACTTCACAAAATCAGGTGAATTTCTCACAAATTTCACGTCAAAACAGTCTGTCTGCTACCTGTATATAACTCTCTCTCTCTGCACCCTGACACTGCTGGTGATGACAGCCTGCGGCAGGTTACACATTAAACAAACATCTGTTCAGCTCAAAATTATCAAAACTTTAGAGGGGAACTGCAGGGTAAAATCCACTTTTTTAAAGGCAACTGAAAAAACTGTTTATAAGTGTACAGGATGGGGATAGAAATATACTTCTGTAGCTGTCAGATTTAGTATGGAACACACGAAACTGATTTAAAGCCTCCTCCTGATAGAAATTTGCGTAACCATATTATAACCAAGCAAACACGATGGAAAAACAATTCAAAATGGCTGTGTGATCAGCAGCACATTTTAACCCTCCATGTTTAATGTCACTTTGTTGACTCGTTTCCAGCTCATTTGTTATGGGTTACCATGGTGATTTGATACATTTGGCTTTAGTTTAGTAATGAAGGTACAAATTCCTCACATAACAAACTTAACTGATGAAGTCTAAGGCTATTAAGTGCTTGAAAATATATGACAGGCAGCGACACAAAACATTTATATATCTATATGTGTCACAGAAAAACAAGTAAATAAAATTTTGCCTCAGACCAAAATATGGCAAAGTGTATGTTTTTTATTTTCTTTCTATGACTTGCACTATATTTTGGTTCTTTACTATTTTTCCCCCCAAGCAGCTGGTCTAAACAAGCTATCTACACCAGCCAGATGGCTGTGCATCCTCTGCCTTCAATGAGCACTATGTGATTTATAGCTCCATTCAAACATTTCACAACTTCTCAATGTCAAAACTCCTACATTCTCAGTACTCTGATAAATTCGCCTTTAAGGCACCACCAAATGCAGTGAGTCAACAGAAAAATTCTCAGGTTAAAACAGAAATAACTTTTACATGGGCACTGACATTAGAAAACATTCTTAACTGAATATTAAATTATTTGAACATGCACAGAGGTAGAATGCCATCCTTTGCCAACATTGTATGGAAAAGTCTTTACTCACTGCATTACACATACACAACTAACAGATGAATAGGGAGAGCCCGATTCTGTTACCACAGCCAGCCCGACCTCTCCCCACCTCTCAAGTCAGAGGTACTTAAAGGTGAAAAATCAACATAAAAGTGGAAATCAGAATCTGGGTCTGGACATAATGAAGCATTCACTCTCTGATCCAGTGTCAACTTCTTTCCTATTGGATTACACTCTATTATCCCTATTCAATGGCAGTAAAGTACCAGAAAGGGCAGCGGGGAAGCTATACAATTTATTTTTTTATAAAAGAAAGAAACTTTACGCTTAGGAATGCTGCTGGAATCAAATACAAAGCCATGTAAATAGATGCCAGGCTCAAACTGGAGTGAAATCTAATATAGGAAAAACTGCATTCAAACCCTTATACCTGAAGAACCTCTGGATTTGAAACTGGATTATACTAAAGGGCATTTAATGCTATACACTATGGCCAAATCCTCCCAAAGCATTCACCCTTAGTTTTTCTAATTCGCTGATGTCATTCTATCATTGTGCTGGGGACGTAAGGAAGAAGATAATGTGGTCTGTATTATGTCAGCGGCTGCGAGTAAACAAATGATTTTTCTCTCACAGTGATCCCCCTTAACTTATTCCACTAGGCAGTTCTCTATGGTAGGCTGCAGTGGATAATCCCACATATACCACCCACAGAGTCACATAAATATGTTAATTACTTTTTTTCTTTCTAGAAATGAATGCAAGTTTTGCTTTTTATATATTTATCTTTTTCCTCATCATCATTATCTTAATACTTGCAATTTCAGTGAATTCAAGAATCCTCTGAAGCAGCTAATTATTATTTTTTCTTTATTATTGTTATGTTTTATTTAATTTTATTTATTTATTTATTTTTTTTTTTTTTTGCAAACAATTAAAAAACCTTTTGAAAAAATTGAAAACACTTACTAGTAAATATATCTGGAACCAAAATTGAAACTTTCATGGAACAAAAACAGCCTGGATTCTGCCCATTTGCCCTCCAGATCACGGGTGCATTGACCGCTTCACCTGACCACTGATCCAGATCAGCCCACCCCTACTCCAGTATGACAGCTATCTCAAAATAACTGACACAGGTGAAGAACACATTATTTACAACAACAACAACAACCTCGTTGAAACTTCCATTTTTCTCCCTTATATCTGTTTTATTTAGTTCCCAAATCTCTATACTAGGTTCATTATTTCACAGGGCCAGTTGTAATTCTTTGCCATCTTTTTAATGACATTTGTTTCTAATATTTTTTTATCACTTATAGTTTGCTTCTAGTGTTGGTTTTAATGTGACCGATGGTCATATCACTGAGCACACAGATGCCACTCAGATCATCCAGTCAAACTAATTCCCAGCACATTTGGGTCCATTTTCCCAGTCTTAACAATCAGTGTGCACGGAGCACCATCTCCAATAACATGGCAAGCCAAGTTCAGATGTTCTGATAACACTAAAAGGTTTGCTGTCCACCATCCAGTGACTTCATCTACCTTGTTAACATGAATTGATGAGGCCATCAATGTCTTACATACACGCATTAGAATTAAGTTGGCTGTAATGTGCACTGTATAAGAACAGGCATATTGGAATATAGTACTGATAGTGGATGATAGACTACATACTGACCACCATGATATAAAATTACAGATATTGCTGACAATTTTGAAAAATCATCTCAAAAAAAAAAAATAATAATAATAATAAAAAAAATAATAATAATAATGTAAAAATGTGTTGGCCAAGAAATGACATTCAACTGATTGATTGCTCCATATGAAATATAAATATTTCAATTTATCAGCCAAAAACATTTCACTGTTATACAAGGAATTGTCACAACATCAACTACGAACTATGAGACAAAATGGCAACTTGACATAAAGAAGTGTAATTCAGGCCTAACTTATTCACTGAGGCTACTGTAATATTTGTATGTTTTCTAATGCATTTGTGAGACAATGAATGTGTATCTCTGTTCATATGCTCACATATGTATATAAATGCATAAAATGCCACAGTGCAGGTATCTCACAGAAAGTGTATATGAACACATACAAATAGACATATCTAAATGAGTGTATTTATCCCCATTCAACAGTCTTTTATATTAACTCAGTGTTTGCTTTTAAGTTGCACTGTGAAGCAAAAGGGGTTGAAGGTCGCCATTTTCGTTTAAGAGAGAAAACAGTGCGTGTAAACACCTATAACAAACATAAAATTGTGTAATAGTTTGAGGCCATCATAATTTAGGGAGAGTCTGAAAGCTGAAAACATACATGACATACACAAACTCTAAAACAACACAATTCTACAAATACAACAAAAAATATTTAAAAATAGAAAAATATGAATTTGTTCCAAATGAAAAAATTGCCTATTTTATCCAATGTCTAAATATATATTTTACACTGATGGACAGCTGATATATTGGTGTCTTTTGTGAAGTGCTGCCACCTATTGTTATGAAAAGACTGACCCATAATGTGCTGCCACCAACAGTCTGTGATTGACATCATTACAAGAAGAAACTGTAACCATTGTTATTTAGCTCTTATGGCTCAGAAAAGCATGAATATGTTGGGGTGATTTTACTATGCATCTAGCAATAAACTAAAAAATAAAAGGTATTGAAAAAAAATTTTAATCAAAAAGCAACAGCCCTCATAATATAAAGTTATCCCTATTACACTGCTCAAAGCATGAAGGAATGTATTTATAATGTCTTTTGCCAGTTAGGAATCATGTGCTCTGTAATCATATTAGTTATATAAAAAATTAAGAGAGTATGTCTACCAAAAATCATAGGTGGATTTCCCAACAAACAGGTGTGTGGAAAGGAGACACATCCCCAAATCTGCCTTATTATATTCACATTTGTACTTAGTATAAATACAAGTTGAGGCATTAGTGGTGGTATAGCCCAGTGTTTACCTAGAGCCTCACCATTCCCATAGTGAGGCGGGGATTGCCAGTCTGATGAAAAGTCTAATAGAAGAAAAAAATAATAATAATTTAAAATATGAAATACCTTGCTGATATAAAACTGTCAATACAAACAGCAGCTTAAAGAACATCTTTAAAGAAAAAAAATAGTCAGTGGCCATATCACACAACAAAAATTGTCAAGATGAAAAGTTGCAGATCAAAAAGATAAAATGAAACAGCAATAATACATTGTCCCCATGGGTCACAATGGTCAGAGATCTTTCTGGTCCTTATTTGGACCAGTGTGAAGTAACTGAAGATGTTTATATAAATTTTGGGGGGCCTGCTTTAATTTTTCTGGAATTTGGTGAGGGGCCAGTGGTTTACATTGCAACTGGAAATAGATGGCATTTTACTGCAGAATATTAAGAAGTTTAAAACCTGACAATTGGACTAAAGAGAATTGAAAGCACAGAAATGATACTGAGAAAATGGAATCCTCAAGGACAACTTTTCTATCCTCAAATTTGCCAAGCACTCTCCAATTAGAAATTGTAACAAGTCAAATATCTTATGTAAGAGGAGTAAGTGGTGCTTTATTACTTAAAACATCTACTATCCCAACTGAATTCCATGTAGAAACAGCAAGAAAATAGGTCCTAATTGCTATGTACAAAAACTAGTACTGATGAACTAGATTGTGTTCACAATCAGCACAACCATTGTGCTAGGTGAGACCAACACAATCAGCACAACCAGGCAATCTTACCTGTAGATCCAGCACTATCTGTCCTCATTCTCCCCAAACTTCTGGCCTTATCAAACTTGTCCATGACGGTGTGCAGTAACTGCGGCGAGAGACCTTTCTTGGAGATGTCCATTCGCACCCTCTCCCCTACGTTACAGTATATGTCCACTAGGGTGTTCATTGCCTGGTCCGACACCTTTTATGAAAAGATACCCATCATTTCATGATCTCAGGCTTAAAACTTAAGATTTTACCAATTTTTCTTTTCTTTTTTACTTTTCTTTTCTGCTTTTTGTTAATGAGGACTAAAAAATGAAACTGTTGTCACTTTGTGAATTCATTGGCCAACAACTACATATAGTATAGCACCATGCATTTCTTGTTCAAATTCCCTAGATAGCTTATCTCAACATAATTTTTTTTCTTCACGAACTATAAAATTAGAAAGGTATTTTTCAATTTCCTTCAAACACAAGTTTCATATTAACTAATAAAATGATATCTCTTCACCAAAGTTTATTTTTTCTGCAGCAGAAGTGACCTACCTGTCTGTTGGGGTCATCTAATAATTTCACAATTGCGCCCACTAATTTGGACAGAGACAGACATTTGGCTCCATACCTGTAACAGAACACACTGATATAACACCTACAGTTTATCTACTTGAAATATTACACAGTTGAAGGAAATTATGTGCAGCATAAAAGTTATAATGATAACAAGGCAGCAAAGCTGTCAAATGTACAGACAAAATAACAGAAAAAAGGATGCAAAAGAGGTCATTTTGCCAATTTTGATGCAATAATAAACAAGACCGTGGAACTTCAAAGTCACACTTTGAAAATGCCAATAAGTGAAACCGTTTAACTGGCAGTAAGAATTACCAAACAGACTGCATTGCCTACTGAAGCTGTATTTTAGTCCCATGTTTCTTTCCTGTAAGTTTGAGAACAGTAAGTGACATGGTTTTTCTTAGATGGTCATCATGGGAGCAGTGCCCAAAATAGTTTTTTTTTAAATTTTGATGCAATATTACATAATGTTTAACAGCATAATGACCATCAATTTTTAATAATAAAATATTAGTATCATGGATATTCAGAAAATGTGACTAGCAAAGGTCTTCAGGCCCATGGAACTTCAAAGTCACAACTTGAAAATGCCAAAATGTAAACAAGACAGCACTGTTCTGAATTTTTTTTTTTCCATTTTTAACAATTTTTTTAACATAAAACAAAATTAACAGGTTACTGCCATCTTTATATGATCAACTAAGAAAATTGATGAGATGGGAAAAATATAAATACAACAGTGTTAAATGTCCAATTTCCTCCATTCTGAGATTCTAAACATAGTGAATGATTGCATCTGACAAACTGCAATGATATGAGTTTATTTCCATTTTTGAAACTTTATTACACAATACATGATAACAAGTTTACCATCAGTTTTACATAATCAACTAATAATGTTGTAAAGATACAGGAAATGTCAACCAAACACTTTAACATGTCTTATTAGTTAAATAATGAGACTGTTAACATGCCTAAGAATTGAATCTGAGGAAATGTGAAACAAGACAGCACTGTTCTGACATGGGTTTATTTCCATTTTTAACACTTTTTTTAACATAAAACAAAATAAACAGTTTACTGCAATTTTTATATGATCAACTAAGAAAATTGATGAGATGGGGAAAATATCAATAGAATAGTGTTAAATGTCTAATTTCCTCCATTCTGAGATTCTGAACATAGTGAATGATTAAATCTGACAAACTGCAATGATATGAGTTTATTTCCATTTTTGACACTTTATTACACAATACACGATAACAAGTTTACCATCATTTTTACATAATCAACTAACAATGTTGTAAAGATGCAGGAAATGTCAAACAAACACTTTTACGTATCTTATTAGTTCAATAATGAGACTGTTAACATGCCTAAGAGTTGAATCTGAGGAAATGTGAAAAAACAGCATAACTTCTAAAATAATGCCCCGATTATGCTGATTTTCGAACTCAACCTCCATTTTAGTAAGATTGACCACTACTGTGAGTTTCATGACAACAGGCCTAGGGGTTTTCCTTAAAATGTGTTTACAGGGTTGCATATATGCTGAAAAAAGTGAAAAAACAGCATAACTTCCCTTAAAATGGCCCGATCATGCTGATTTTCGAACTTGACCTGCGTTTTATGAATATTCATCAGCTCTGTAAATATTAAGCCAAAAAGTGAAACTGCCTTCCACTTATCGTGTTTACAAGGAAAGTGCACGGTGCCGGCGACGGCATCGGCATCGGCATCGGCATCGGCGACGACAGACGCAGGTGATGGCAATATGTACAGACACATCTGTGTCTGTACATAAAAATGATGATCTTTCACAGCAATTTGGCATCATTTCTATTATTTTTCAGATATGCACAGAGGGTATTAACCCCTGCACCTCCAGTGTAGGGTTTGTACACTTGTGAAAATGATGATACAAATGGATGATCCCTAAATCTGTATTTAACAAAATCAAAATTTAATTACAAAAATAAGCATCAATTTAAACATTTTCAACTGCTAGCATCTTAACGCCTGATAGTGTAAGTAGATTATTTGTTAAATTGTCAATATTCAATATTATCAAAACACACACACACACACACACACACACACACACACACACACACACACACACACACACAGATTTTATCGAGAATGAAAAAGCATCTCAAGTTGTATTTAAGTTTAACCACACTGGACCAGATATTAGCCTCACTTGTATAAGCTGAGGTCATAATTTAACAATGCTATCACCATCGAACTTCTTAAAAATTTTGTCTCGGGCAATTGGTTTAATTTGGACCTCATATCTGGTTCAAAAAGTGGTTCTCATAGAGAATCTAGTTCAGCTAACAAATTATGTAACTAGTATTATAAAGCACAGACTAAATCTATTCTCGGTGAAATTCATGAAAAAAAAAGACTGAATCAGCACAATCAGACCCCATGGCCCTACCTGAAGTATCTAAGTATCCGTAAATAATCTTCCTGAATTCTCTCCTCTGCATTTCCTACAAACTTCACTCTCCTTTGCTCTAAATCTTCCTTGCCATTGAAGTAATCATACAATGTTCCATCAAAACCTAAATCAAAATAATTCACTCAAGAAAACATGTAAAACATATAGGACAGTCTGCGTTTAACTTGACTTTCATAAAATTTAAGTTTAACTAAAATTCAAAACCTGGACATTGATGTTGAATCTCAATGGGATTTAGTTAGTAGTTGCTACATGTTAACAAATATGTATTCCCAAGCATTGTATTGAATGCAACATGTAATCCCTTACATATGTTTTTTGTAATAAAAAAGTCATTAGTGCTAAAACTATTTATAAAAAATTACCTAAGAACATTGAATTAACAGTAAGATCTCTCCTGTTGGCATCAAGTTGCCAGTCTCTGGTGAATTCCACTTTAGCACGACGTCCATCTGTAACCACATCTATACGCAGGGTGGTCACTTCATAATTTTCCTGGATTGAAAAAAAAATAATACTGTAATGTGAAATCATATCTCTAAAATTATTTCTAATTCTATCACATATTTATAAATTTCTATCACATATTTATAAAAAACTACCTCAAGTTAAGCAAACAAACAAGCAGACCAATATATTTGTGAAAACATTTTTTTGCAAGTAACAAAAGTCAAAATTTTATGTCATTAAAATATACTGCACATAAGCAACAGCAACCAAAAAAATACAGAATAAATCTAAATACTCACAAAGCTTCCATACACTAACATAGTTCCCAAAACATTTTTTGACATGTAAACAAAATAATTTCTCCTACTCCTAACTAACAATTCTTATAATTTCATTCTCTGTTTAAAGGCTCTTTTTTGTACTTCAGATGTTACCCATGTATCACCAACTACTTGAAGCTGATAGTTTTATTTCAAATCTTTATTTTCACACATGAAATTCATCAGTCTCTCTCTCCAGTATGAGAACGACTCATACCGGTAACTATAAACATAGAAGACTCCATGCATACACAGGCTTATGAATCTTGATTTTGCAAAGTTAAAAAATGATGACCTTTGGCAGCAAAAAAAATATTAAAGATTTTAACTTGTTTTAGATCTGGTATACCTTGCTGATGAAAGGCCTTGAAATTTCCAAGAAAAGTCTAATGCCCAATGCATGCCTGATAGCTTTCTTAGGTACTGTAAGTAAGGAACACTCTGATTGGTTGTTACAAACCCAGGATAGATGTTCCTTCAACTGGCCATGGGCACCACTAACCAGCCAAGTGGGCCTGTACAGATTAGAATGGTCAAGGCACAGTTTCGCTTTGCACAGATCCATATTTCATCATCATTTTACAAAAAAAAAAAAAAAAAAAAAAGTAAAATAGCTGACCTTGTCATTGATTCTTGCAGTTATGGTCCCGTGTTCTTCTCCTTTTGCATTAATCATTCTAATTTTTTCCTTTTCAAACATAGTTTTCATTTCCTCTGGTGTAGCGGTGGTAGCAAAGTCCACATCATGTGGAGTCTTTCCCATCAGCAGGTCTCTCACTGCTCCTCCAGCTATACGGAGCTCATGCTGGTAACTTTTAAATAAAGATTCTAGTTTGAGTAGCTCAGGTGTGAAAAGAGCCCTAGAGAAAAAGTAAGAAAGTAAGGTTAACTGTATGTAGGTTATTTGACAAAATCTGTAAGTACTTGAACTTTCTTTGTAAGAGTATTCAATACTGTACTTATCAAAGGTATACTTTACACATATGATAGTGTTTAAAAGTCATATTTTTATATCTAAATATTCTGCAAAGCCACTTAGCTTTCCCAAGTCAGACCTTAAAAATGATATGAACCCTCAAATAAAAATTTCCAATACCTAATATCATAATCAAAATGTCCAGATGACATGACCATCTGAAGAAGTCTTGATTTATTTATTACTTAATTATTTTATGGCATTAAATGGAATTAATGAGCAATACAAAGCAATACAGCACTATATAGAGCAATACACTAGAGGACACAACTCCAGTCGCAAGAAAACACAGGAAACGGGCATTTCAAAGAAAGTAAGGTGATACAAAAATAATATATATTACTGGCATATAACTCTTCTTGAGTTTTAAAATGGTAGATGACCCAACGATTCATAAACAAATTGTAATGAGTTGGAACAACGGTACTTATCATCTATAGTCTGTGCCATTAAAGGGATAATAACTCTTCGTATGAGATCTATATTTCACAATAAAAACATTGTGAATAACTCATAGAAATATAATATATTCTGTTTTACCACAAAAACGGCAGTTAAAGGAATTATTCTAATATCTGAGCTTGTCTTTAGACCACGTGACCTCCACTGATGGCTATACTCTGTTAAAATCTCTTAAGAGATTTTAACAAAAAACCAAACTTTTTAGAAAAAAACCAGGGACTAACTTTAAATGTAAAAATGGATTCATTAATCATTGGTAAGTATGGGAAAATTGTTGTTTACTCCAGGAAAATTCATTTTTTGGTCGAAACGAAGAGTTATTATCCCTTTAACTTTTCAGCTTACTGGACTTGTCGACCACTTTTCTTCGTAGATCTGAATAAAAATTTCAATCAGTCTAAGTGCCATGTCAGACCCCTAAATTTACATATTCTAATAAAAAAATCTGCTGTTCCAAACAAATTTTACTGGTTGCAGGTGTAGAACCAGTGGCTAATGTGGCAGACTGTAAATAGCAATATGTTTTGCCTTTATATCACAATGTTTTATTGCAAATAACAGTTCCCTGTGTCCGGAGTAATTCTCTATAGTGCACTGCGCTGTAATGTGCATTTTAGTATGACAGCTCTGTATCTTATCAAAAACAGCAAATTTTACCTGAATTCTGGTGTATCTATTTTCATAGTCTTGAGTTTCCCTTTTTTCTTGAAGTTAGACAGCTGTGAATATGATGCAATTCTTGACCAACTTTTGAAAATCTGTGTTGTTCTGGGAAATAGTCTCGACACACCTGTGGCAGTCCAAAACATATCCTGAACGATGAAACCTGTAATTATACTGTGCATGTACGTCAGTTTAAATACTATGTCTATGATGAAAAAATGCGACTTACAGAGAGTACTTCATAGCCTAATTCTGAAATTTCTCTCATCTAGAGGCGATGACACTGTCATCAATCCTGATCATCCTTAGTGCTCAAGAACTTGAGAAGTTCCAATGTTTGACTTTACGTATTTGACTTAAACTGTCGAGTGGAGAGCAGAGAAAACGATTTTGTATTTAACTCATTTATATCTCCAGTATTTTGCTGTATACACGTTCTTCAACAAATGTCAAGTACCTACAAGGGGATGATGCAACATATCACATCCTACCTTATACAAAACAGTCCCTTCAACCAAGGAGTTATAACTCCTTGCTTCAACTAACCGAGATTGCCCAACGAGTGTTCATCAAGGGCGCAGCCATTTTCTGCTGCCCCGCAGTAAATAAGAAGTTAAGCAATTGTTTTGTCTTAATTTTGATAAAATACAACTTTGCGCACCATTGAACATCGCTGTATTACATATAATCCTCTAATCATTATAAGCACTGACAAAAAAGAATCCCCTAACTCTATTAAGAAAGTGCTCTGCGGGATACTTTTTTTTCTATCCCGCAGAGCACTATCCCACGCTTGGGCTAGACGGCCCCGACTAACCAGAGCTCAGATAAAGCTGCCTCCAGTGTATACATCCCACGCTAAGCTGTCGCCTAGTGGATGTCCCCTTACAAAGCTTTCTGGGGTGGGACTTATTGAAAGTGAATTCACATCGTTTAGAATGGGTAAAACACTAAAGTACAATATGATAGTTTAAGTGGCAAAAAAGCATGGATTTAGTGGTCTGATTGCAGCACACCACTGTTATCCATATGTCTCTTAACCCTTTTGAAGTACATTAATTTTATGTTTGATAAAAGGAAAAGTATTGATTGGCAAAACATCTTGGTAAATTGTGAAGAATTATCCATATCAATGTATTAGTAATTTAATTAAAGAAGTAAAAGGACCTAATCAACTTATCAAGCTAATATGTATTAACTATGTGTGCTAGTACGTGTTGGATACTGGGGTGATAGCAGATATCTCAATTTATTCTCATTATATTTATTTCCAGATAAAAACTGAAGACATCACCATGCAGGCACAACCCATGAAGTTCCTGATAGCTGTGATGGTAGTCACTTTAGCTCAGGGTGGGAAAATCTTGATCAAACCATTTGGACAGTGTTGGGGATCCCACCTCTTAAACCTTGAGTTTCTAGCAGGATTCCTTGTTGACAAAGGACACGAGGTTTATTTCATAGCACCAAGCAGATATGCTGGACCATATAACCCTTATGCCAAGAACTTTAAAAATAAAGTCCATTTGATCAAATACACCACTCCAGAATTCGAGATGGAACATTCATTCCAATCTTGTGATACATCCGATTCTATTGACAATATCAGGAAAGAGAGCCCTACAAAGCAGCTTCATTATAGAATGTCACACGAGTTTAGCCACTGTAAGGCATTATTCATGTCAACTGGCTCTTTGAAACGCATCAAGAATCTAAAAGCCGACTTGGTTATAACAGACAGTCTGGCAGTGTGTGGGAGTATTTTAGCTACCTATCTTGATATTCCATATGTGACTGTTGATATGGTGCCAGGTAGTCACAGGTCTGTTTGGGATTTGCCTCACACCCCATACCTACCTGGTGTTGATATGCCATTCAGTGATCAAATGACATTGATGGAAAGAGTGCAGAACTCGGTCTCCCAATATTTTCTTCAACCCATTCAAAACTATATTTTCAGAGGCTACTTTTTAAATCCGTTTAGGGAATTGTTGGAGTACTGTAATCTTACTGATGTAACTTTAACAGATCTTGTTAACCATGGAGCTGCCTATAGAATTTACAACACCGATTTTTCAATAGAGTATCCAAGCCCAGTGCTTCCAAATATGGCTTTCATCGGTGGATTTTTTAATACTGGATCTAGACCTTTAGAAAAAGAGGTGACTTCGTTTCTTCAAGATGTTGAGGAAAAGGAGGGCTTGGTCATTGTGAGCATGGGATCTCGAACCCGCTATGACATCCAGTGGGGTAATCTATTCGCTAAGGCTTTAGCACTGTTACCATGTAAAGTCATATGGAGACACATACCTGACACAAATGATCTTGATGATTTCCCAAGTGAACACGGTAAAAATACAATGATAGTGAAGTGGCTTCCTCAAAGAGAATTGCTCTCAAATCCTAAAACAAAACTGTTTGTAACTCATGCAGGAGCAGGGTCTATGTTTGAAGCAGTATATCATGGTGTCCCTGTCTTGACCATTCCTTTAATTGCTGACCAGCCCCATCAGGCCAAGAAGTTGACTGACCGCTTGAAAATGGGGACATATCTGGAAGTGTCAACACTGACAGCTGACAGCCTGCACTCAGAATTATTGACAGTACTGAATAATACTGTGTATGCAAAAAATGCAAAGAAAGCATCTAAGATTTTAAGACTTAGTTTAGAAGGTCACGGACAGAAAATACTATCCGTTATAAACTCTGCTATTGCAGCCAAAGGAGCTATGCATTTACAGTCTAAACTAAACCATATGTCTTGGTATCAATATTATTCTGTTGACGTGATACTGGTAGTTGTGATATGTTTGATGCTTTTACCTATGCCTCTTTATATCTGTAGTAGATTTTTCTCTAACATGACAGTCAGAGATAAAATGAAAGTGGCAAGCAAAAATGATTGACCTATATTTTAGTTAGCAAGTGAAACAGAATCATGCAAGTAATGTATTTAAATCATGGCATATTTATTTGAATATTCCAGTTTCTGCTATAGTATGGATAGCTTGTACTTTTGGAGTGTTTTTAATCTTGGATTTTCACAGGTGAATGCTTGTCTATACAATTTATGTAAGATGCTAGAAAGAAAAGATGTAAATGTATTTTTCTATGTGTCAAACCCCCACAAATGGCAAAACCTTTTGTCACCCTTATGCTAGATGTTGACTTTTTTGCAGTTATATAAGAATATTATATAAGTAATAGGTAGCTTGCTTCACCATCATGAATAACAAATTACATGAAGATTTCATTTAGTTCCTTAATCTTACATCAGTTTGAATGATTATTCCCCCTTCGTCTAACCCCACAATGGGAATACGTCAATTTCTACATTGGAAAAATTATTAAACCCTTGTTTAAAGGGACATTGCTCTGTTGCAAAACGTTGAATATATATTATAAAAGAAACAACAGCAATTCATATTTAAATAATCTAGAACCGATAACAAACAAGTTTGTATATTTGTCTAAAATTCAATGGGACAAAAACTGTTTATTTTGGCAAAAATGAATTTCCTGGGGTAGACAATTTTCCCATACTTACAAATGGTTAATGAATCCATTTCTAAATTCAAAGTTAGTCCCAGTTTTTTTTTCTAGAAAGTTTTTTTTTTGTAATAATCTCTTAAGAGATTATTAGAGTAGAGCCATCTATGAGGTCGCATGGTCCAATGGCAAGTGCAGATTTCAGAATAATTGCTTCAACTGCCATTTTTGTGGTAAAATAGAATATACCCCCGGTATTTTTACGGGTTGTTTACAATGTTTTTACTGTAAAATATATTTCTCATACGAAGAGTTGTTATCCCTTTAATATGACAACCCACCTTGGTAGTGTTTGATGGGTCCACTTCAACAACAACAACAAAAAAATTATATACTGTAACTTGGGTTAAAATGGGGGGATGTTCAAAAAGATACCTACATTAATCAATGATAGACTGGTGAGGACATTAATACAAAGCAAGAAAAATCTATGTCTACATTTAACTAGAATCTTGATAAGCAAGTCAGAAGTCTATTCTAAGCTCAATGAAAAAGTCTCTAAAAACTCGAAAGCACTTTAAGATACCAATCAACCTATACAAAGAATCCAATAAACTGGAATAGAAGCATGTATCTGTGACGTTTGTAAATGTTACTTTAAAAAAACCCATGTAAAATCTAGACAGTTCATAGAGAAAAGTAATCCGTATGTCCCTACACATTTCTAGGCCCATGCCATCACCACTAAGAACAAGAATTTTTGCAAATTTTAACATTAAATCATTACTGTTGTCTGTCATTGGTATCACTATATGTCTGAGGAGGACCAGCCAAAAATAATTCACTAAAATCATGATCTTGCAAAGAGGAAAAAAAAAAAGAGGCCGATCACTATATAAACAGGCAAACTCAAATGTCACCTGCACCTCAAAACTGTCCTATACATCCCATAAGACTTTTTCTAGGTGTCAAATATTGCATGTAAACTAGAGGTAACAAATCACTGTTGCCACAAAACTGTCCTATACATCTAATACCACTTTTTTAGGTGTCAAATATTCCATGTAAACTAGAAGTAACAAATCACTGTTGCCACAAAACTGTCCTATATATCTAATACAACTTTTTCTAGGTTTCAAACATTCCATGTAAACAAGAGCTGACAAATCACTGTATCACAAAACTCCTATGCATCTGATAGGACTTTTTCTAGGTGTCAAATATTCCATGTAAACAAGAGGTAACAAATCCCTGTTGCCATGGTTCACAGTTACAATGGTATACAAAGCCCTTTAGTCAAACCAAAATGCACAGTCACTATCGACGATTAGTTTTTCCAACCAAATCACATGAACATACATTTCCTGTCCCTTTTTCCTGTGGTCCAAGCCTGTCATCATGTTGACAAGACAGTCCTTTCCTTTTCCAAATGACATTTAAGCAGTGTCACTGTTCCATGTCTTCATGTCTGTCACCATGGCATTAAACAGGTCTATTAGGTGGTTTGGAGAGCTACTGTTTAGGTCCGTCTCCGTACACCCTGGACAACGGAATCCACTTGGCCCTGAGAAGTAACATCTCTTGCACTTCTGATTGAGAAAAAATGTTATGAAATTAAAGCACTATGTGCTTTAACCTTTTCAACCCACTTGTCATTTTGTTGTCCAATATAAGATGGATGCATAAGCACAGCAGGAGTATAAAATAGCATTAGCTAGATGTTCACACACACAAATGCCACTTCCTGAGCTTTCAATACTCTTTACCACCAGTACAATATGTTTTCATGATGCTGCTGTAAAATATTAATTCAAATATCATTAAAAGAGCTGTTAGTTAATTTGGAAGGAAAATGCCAAAAATCCTTCCTTAATTTGTCATTATGTAATTTTGTACTGTCTACCTGACAATGCACATCTCCAGTTCTCCTGCAGTACTTGCATTCAACACAATGATTCCTGGGGCTGTCTACTTCACTGCACAACTCACCTGAAGACAAATCAAGTAATGATACTGCACAGTTTGTGTCTGCTTTCTACTTGAAAATGTAACTCTTTAATTATCTTAAATAAATTGCAAGTAAACAATACCGTTTATGTGCATAAAAAGTAAATAACAGTTCCAGTATGTTCAGAAGGAATGGTTATGCAAATGATATGTTGTCAGGCATGTGCCTTATAATGGTCATTTGAATATTGAAAAAATCTTTATTCGAAAGGGAAAACTATCTCCTCTGTATCAATTTTTAAGTTTGAACCCGAATTCATCTGTGCCAACTGCTGTACAACTATACTTGTCTTCATTATGGATGGAGCAAAGGGATGAAATTGAACTAGCCATTTTCACTAATCCTTTAACTATCAATATCCATATTTTATATATTTGTGATCAATCATAATGTATTACCTATACACCAAGAGTACTTGTATGCCTGTTTGCAAGCAGGATAGTTGGGACACAGCACTGTGGAGGGGATACAGTACTTCAGCTTGGCACTACATCCACAGCAGGGGAAATGTATGTTACACTCCAGATACTGGGGAAGGTTCTGAATCTGGTGACAAAATGGCAATGGATCAGTTTGCAAAACTGGTTATATTAACACAACTGAAGGAAAAGCTGAGCTACTGGATGTAAGGTTTCAAGGACAAAGATGCATCTGAGAGGTTAACAAGAGTTGAAATTTCATCTAGTGTAATGAAAATCTATTTTAATTTTATCAAAAATATATCATCAGCGTTTCAATTACATCACAGAAACATCCGCTAGTTTTCCTAATAGGATGTGAAGAGGTGAAGTCATAGGACAAAAAGGTTTATATTAATTATGCTTTCAAATAAAATCTAATTAAACTTTGATAGAATTTAATAAGCTCTATGAAATATGATCTTCATTAAATTCATTTTTTTAAAAACTTAAAACACACAAACACCTGTTGGAGCATCATATAATCATTTACACTGATCACCCACCTTGGTCAGATTTTGAAATAAACAAGGGTCATCTTGTATTTCTTGCAGTCCAATGCCAACTTGAGTGAGGATATTCAAAGGGTTTGTGCACCCAATACACTGGCAATCACTGCATTTCTTTCCCAAAGACAAGCATCCACATGACAGGGTGGAGCAAATGCCTCCCTCTGCACCAGACACAGTGCATTCACATCTGGCACTGCCTTCTAACTGTGATGTAAGCATGACTGGGGTCTTTGTTGGTTCTTCAATAGGATCTGAAAGGAGAACATGCTTTTGGTTTCCTCATATGACAATATTTGAGTAAAATTCCTTTGAAGTGTCAAATGATGTCATTCTTCAGGTACTGAGTACGTGTGTATTATCATTAGAACTTCTCTCTAAAGCATTAGAAATTAACATTTGGCAAATCAACAGAATTACAGCCATTATTTGAGACAAAATTAATTAACTTAAAAATCTAATGTATATTCACTTTGGTAAGTTAAGAGGTATTACAAAACCAGTGGAAAATGAAAGAGAATATAAGAAGAAAAATAACATGAACAACAGGAACCTACTAGAAAAATCTATGCCAGGATAAATGTTATTTCCTTCCCCAAACCCTGAAACAACTGGCAGAGTTTTGCCAGTGAGCTCAATGAATGGCTTCTTAAACAATCCATCTAGTCTCTCATCAAAACCAGACAAATATTTCTTGAAGTTTAAAGCCGTGTTCATCTTCAAAGTTATCTGTAAGATATGGCAATGTGAACAAAGATAAGAATTTATATTAAATCACATTAAAGAGAACACCTACTGTTTGTTGAGAAGTTCAAAGTAAAGCAGAAGTGAAGTCTTTACTTCCTTCTGTTTACATATATATCTTTAGATAATTCCAATGTACTTGATAAGTAGCTGGACCACCTTGCTGCTTATTTGCGAAATGATCCCTGCAAATCAGTCCCCAGTGGCAGTACTTTTCAAACTTTAATAATAATTTTTACTCATTTTTTTTCTGCAATTACATAATAATCTTACCTTGTGGTATGGACAGGTCTTAAACTGACCCCCAGTGACATCACAGTGGTCATTTATATGCCTGGTATGAAAGAAAGGTTGGTAGGAGCTTCCCTCGGTTACCAGCTTGTAACCAGGAAAAATATACGGAGCTCTGTTCACTTCCACCTGGATGGTACTGAAGTGGGCATGAAGACCAACTATGGTGCTGAATGGAACTTCTATATTAACCAGAAGTTTCACATTCCTATTATGTGGGAAGGTGCCCGTTTCAAACTGGTAAACCAGCTTCCTAAAGTGGAGAGATAATATTATAAAAGCCAATGTCCTGATATGGCACTGCATAGACAGGCATACTGAAATATGATCATATATTGGATTGAATATATATAACTTCCAAATATAAAATAAAATAGCTCTATCCAGTGGAAATACAATGGCAATAACATAAAAGATGATAATAATAACAATGAAACTGTAGATGAAAAGTTTTGAAAATCCGGACAAACGAGGCATTTAGTATATCATAAAAGCAGCCTAAAAGCAACTGCAAACCTCAATAAAATGCAATTCTTAACAGATTATCAGTAACACCAAATACACTCAAGAGCTTTACTAAAAGCAGCTGGTATCAACAAATAATAATTTTGTTAGTATTAATAGATGGTGGTATTAGGAATCACATGGTAATAATTGCATGCAATAGCAAATTAAGCTACATGAATATTTCTCTATCAGATGATTTCTTAAGAATCTCATTTACATATTACCTGACGTTTGTAGGTGGTTTCGCATTTATAATATTGACAATATAGGTAACAATAAAATCATTCAAAATGGCTTTAAATACCCCCCCCCCCCAAACAAAAAGCATATCCCAATTGAGTGAAACATGCAGATGTTAATTAGAAAATGCAATGTTGAACTGTTACTTTACACAAAAAGGAGACCTTTAAAATAAAAATAACAAGCATTTGGCTTAAAAGAACAAATTGATTCATATAAAAATCCCAAAACAAATCAGAATGTGAACAATCTAGTTTGTGAGCATAAACTATAATACACAGATCTCCCCATCGAAGCAGCCAGGTTTTGTCCACACCCATGGTCACAACTTTAAACTTTCTTATGTTCATACAGCCTTATCAACGAGATGGTGAAAATTTTGATTCACCCTGTAGTGTGATATGAATGATGAGAAGAGTATAGAGACTCTATAGATACCACCTGACCAGTCCATTAAGTCACTGACGCTCATTTACCTGATGAAGACTGGTGGTATTGATTGCAACACTGGATCGTTGCTGCATATCATTAGTAATAAAGGATTAGTCAATTAGGGTGCAAAACAAAGCAAGTATACACACACACCTGGTGGAGAAAATAAGCTTGATTTTAGCTAGCAGTGGCACTGGGCCCTCTATGCTGCTATTAGAAAACTACAAGAAAACCAGAGGCTGTGAAGGATATCACAAGTTTAAATATCAACACACAGTTGTTTCACAGAAGTTGCGCTTATATCTACTACAGGAAAGCACAAACAGATGAAGAAATTTCTATATAATAATGTGACAGAGTTACATGTACCAATCTTTAAAATAAGGACAAGGTATTACACACATAAATTAAATCAATTCTTTATTTTATGATTAAAATCACAAACCAGTTCAATGTTTACTGGTCAACATAATTGGCATTTCTATTAACAGAAATGTTTACCTTAAAAGTTCCAATTTGGAGCTCCTTCATTCTAAAATTCCTTGGCTTATGCATTCCTTTGGTTTGCTTCCATGTAGAAACTAGTTAGACAAAAATAAAGTATACACTAAAATATAAACGCTCAAAAAATTTTCAACATAATCATTTGGTTAAAGCAATAATAACTCTTCCTTTGAGATTCAAAATTCCGCAAGAAATACATTGTAAACAACGCCTGGAAATATATTCTATTGCATTTTCCCACTAAAACGACTGTTATTGTAGTAAAACTAAAATCTGTGCTTGTCACTTGGGCTTTCGATGCCTTTCTTTACGGTCGACAAGTGCATCCGTTGCCAATGACGTTTAGGTGTCACGCGGATTCTCGCGTTCATTCGAGACCAAAATAACATGGCGGGAAACCCTCAGACTTAAGTTTTTGTACAGTGCGTCGGATAACGAAAAGCCCAGAATTGCACACACTGTAGATATAAATGCATTTTGAGCAATAAGACGAATATATCTTATGAATCTTATTATATTGTTATATAGTGTTGTTGTTGTCTGCTTTTCCCGCGGTTTTAAGTAGGTCACCAGAAACTATCGCTCGATATCGCGTGACTATCATGTCAGAGAGAGGGCTCCGTCAGTTAAAATCTCTTAAGAGATTTTAACAAAAAAACCGTACGTTTAGGAAAAAAACCCTGGATTAACTTTGAATGCAGGAATAGGGTCGTTGACCATTGGTAAGTACGGGAAAATTGCCGTTTTTTCCAGGAAAATCGTATTTTTGGCCAAAACGAAGAGTTATTATGACTTTAAAATTTGATCAAAAAGTAATAAACTTTGGCTTTTTTTTCACTCATCTTCAACACATGAGGAAACATATGTCTCATACCCAATATATGCTACATACACAGTCATACCCTAGCTATTACTTAATAAAATATCTACTTTTGTTATCTTAGTTAAGTCTATATGGTACTGTTCTCACTTAATTTTTCTATCATTACAGATTACTAATAGAAATGATCCATTAGGCTAATAAATAAAGAACATACCACGCCATGGTGGTACTGGAGGCAGTGAAACTGTTCCAATCTGAACATTTTCCCCCTGGCTGTCACAATTCTGTCCAGAGACCATTAGAGGCTGACCACTGAAGTAGTTCACATCTGGTCTCTTCCCTTCTCTTGGTTGGTTCCAATCTACATAACCACTAGAGGGCAGTCCCACAACCTTGTCAAAAAGAGCTCCATTTTTATCCAATAAAGGGGCAACAGAGTTTTTGTTCTGATAAAGATCATGTTTCCTTCCTGCTACTATTGATCCCCTTGACAATGTACATGCAAATCCTTTTTGCGGTTGCTGATTGGAGACAAACGGCTGACTTAAATAAGATTGACCAATGGTAGAGGATCTATTTGGCAAGGACAACAATTGGCGAATCAAGGGGCTATCTGGTGAGGCTCGTTTGACTGAAGTTCCAATGTCTTCTCTAGCATAAGGAGGGCTCAGCGTGGCACCAGCGAACATAGCAGGAGAATGTGTAGAGTATGTTAATTTGGTAATGTCATCAACATGAACCTGGTACTTCTGGTTTTTGACAGTTTGCTCATCAATCAAACTTCTCATGTCGTCTGCTGCACACTGGGTCTGCTCTCTTGGTTCAGGCAAGGGGAACACGGAAAGTCCAGTTTCTACAATATGGCCCTCTCCTTTTTGCTTGTTGTTTGTTCCACAACTACCTTGACTAGATTTTGGACTGGTTGGATTCAACAGCTCACTACTTGTACAAGTAGATATGCCAACTGGACTTACCTCCATCTGCTTGTTGTGAGTTGCATGGAGTAAAGGAGCACCTTGTACAGATAAAATAGACCATGGCATTGTTTCAGACCCAGATATGTTCTCAGTCTCCATAAGATCAAGAATTTCTTTCACTGGCTCAGAAATCTGCCCACTAACCATCTCCTGGCCTTCTTTTCCAGAATAAGGTCCCACTGTGGCTTTATCTTGGGAAGCATTGGAAACAGCCCCTTGTAAAGCTTCTTCTTCCTCCTCCTCTTCTTGCTCATTTAGCTTACAAGGTTTGGCTCTGAGGGGCGTTGAAGTGGCAAGAGGAGAGTCTTGGATTAGCTCACCAACCGGGTTCTCAGGGAGAACCTCTTCCAACTGTTGTTGGTTAACGGGTGGCTCCAGAGAATGTGGAGCAACTGGACAACCAGAGACCATGAGAAGTTCATTTTCACTTATGTCCTCTGACACAGCACTCGATGAGAAGTCTTCATTTACACAGGCACTTGGTAAGTCTTCATGGAATGCACTGTCAAATGTTTGCTGTTCAACATAAGTCTGACTGGATGTCATTTGGCTATCACCAAATCTCCTCTTTTTGTCACATGATGTGCTGGTGTGGTCACATGATATGCTGGTGTGCCCCTTTCGCTTTCTTGCCTTGTGCAAGTTGTCCCCTATTGTCACACCTTCCCCAGGCCCTGCTGTTGGCTCCACAGAGTTCCCATGCTGGTTGTCCCCAGCAACTGAAACTTGAACGACGTGGCTCCTTGAAATTTGCAAGTTCTCAAGCTGCTGGCTTCCACCACTGTCCCCACTGATAGCTTCACTCATTTCTGTTCTATGGGGCCTCTGATACATGCAGGATGGTAGGTTGTAAGGCCAAACCATTACATTTGGGTCAAGATTCAAGGGCTGTTGCCAATCAGTACAGACTGGTTGACTAACAACATGTGGTTGGCACAAGGGAGCAGACCATGTTGAGCTATGCACTGCCCCCTCTCTATTCACAGTCCATCTGATCTCACTAACAGGGGCTGAAAAGCTTTGAGAGCAAACCCCATATCCATCAGGTAGATTAGATAACAATGCTGTATCTTGGAAGCTTGTAAAATTGCATGATGGGGAAGGACCATAGTCCCTTGGGAATTGTGACTGTTGGGAGTAATTTTGGTTCTGGTTGTAAATAGTTTCTTCTGCAGTGTAATCAAATGAGTTGTTTCCACACATATTATGGTGTCTGTATGGTGTGCAGCTTTCTGCAAGTTGTGACACATAGTTTGCAGGACTGGAATAATTACTGGCTAGGGCAACATTTCCATAACCTTCATTGCAGTTCACATGTTCTCGTCTTTGAAAATCCCAGTCAGTTTTTCCTGTACTTTCCACCATTGGTACAACACTGCCACCATAACTGACAATAGAGCCAGCGTGTATTGGCTTAAAAGAAAACATCACATGATCAAAGGGTGAACAAACATATTTGACAGCAACAATTAATTTTAAACACACTGAAGTCGATCAGTTTATAGTACATGTACTAGTACATACTTAAATATATATATGACAGATACACACATCAAACTGAAATAACTTACTAACGCGTACTTTTCTACGACAAGTTGTCAACGACCGATTGTTTTAAGAACTGACAGTCTGATTGTGTACTTGATGCTGAGTGTGTCACAGGACCTGTGTTCGGACTCATTTTGGGTCATGAGATTGACGACACAGGTATCCCTATTTTTTCAAGATCTCAAATTATCAGAAAAATACCATGTGAAATGAATACCTTTTTAAAACTGAAACGACTTTGATACATACCCTCTCTTCAAAAGGCAACGAAGATCTATCCAAAGAAACCATAACGTTTAGAACAGAAAAGAAAAACGAAAACACATGATGCAACTTCAACCTTTCGCTTTTCGGCGTAGCAGAGCACAGCAAAAATGTGCTGGGTTACATATAAAATTGTGCAAGAGATTAGCTTAACATTAAAACAGTACTTATTATCTCATTAAATATCATTTCATTTTTTAAATAAAATCAACACACTAAGACTATAATTTAAAGCAGTAATTTTCTGTTGGTCTTGGCAGTTTAGAAGTTCGTCGTGTTCACCAAAATACCCGCTTGGTTAGAGGTAAAACAAGTGGAAACAGTGGTTCGATCCCGTAGCGTGCTAATTTATTTCTACACGGATAATCAGTTAGTTGTTCGTTGCAAAACTACGGTTTCAATGTAAAAGTGGACCTACAAAAATACTGATGATTTCAAGCTAACCAAATAATTACTGTTTAACACAACAAAAAGGCCCCCCACCCATCACGTATCATCCTGTATTGTGAGTGTGTTAGAGAAGCGAGTATCCCGTATTGCGAGTGTGTTAGAGAAGCAGATGATGTGCAATGCAAGATCATTCAAGTTCGAAGTGGTTGTTCCAGTTGTTATTAGTATAATGGGCAAAGGCAGCTACCATAACTAACAGCGTCATTTTTTTTCTTCTTATTATTAATACTTGTAAAAATATTCGCAAGTGTATAAGTCTGCTTATCTGTTTGTTTGTGGCCAGTTATGATTTTTTTGTTAATCCAGACAATGTTACTATTATCTCATCTCTAATTTTTTTTGTTACTCCAGACAATGCTACTATTATCTCATCTCTTTTTAACTCTTATTTAAAAAGTGCAGCTTAAGTCTTAGTTTATGGTGTCCTCGAGGATAAAGAGATTACAACATCCAACAGCTGAGAGCACTTATAACATAATATCCCCATTTTTGAATATATACACTGCAAACACTTTAAATTGTGTGAAGTGGACAACACCTTAGTACAGTATTACGTATATGTGAGAAACATGAAATATTTTGAACAGTTTAAAATAATATTTATACAAAATTATACCATAACCCTGAATAATAGATTGCATCCATGTGAGAGCCAACATAAGCTTTTACCAGTGACAACTGCTTAAAAAAATATTCAAAGCCATGCAATATAACTCAATTAATCTTTTTTATTCATGAAGATGGTTTAAACTTAAAGTTTCTTTTCCAGACTTTTCTTTCAAATTACATACTGTAACAATGAAAAATGCATTCCTTTTGACCTATAATATTTCACCCATCATATCCAAAATAATTTTTACAATAATAAGCCTACAAAATGACTAATCAATATAGTACAACTACATATACTTTGGTCATAATTTGAACTATATATAAAACAAGACATTTAAATCATGTCACTGGTCTTACCGCTGAGACCTGTAGGCAGGTTTGGTTTGGTTGGAGAAGGGAGGGGGGGGGGGGGGGGGGGGAAACCACTGACTGGATAAGGTCTGTGGATCTAAAGCTGATTTCTAAATCATAATTTAATCTTTAATTCTATGCCATATTTCAGATTGGGTCAACAAAGGAGATAAAATGTCCACATTTTTAGAATACCCCCC
>NW_019774081.1:527973-578059 GCF_001039355.2 Lingula anatina
CCCCATTTTTTAAAAAACCCCCCCCCCCCCCCCCCCTTTGAAACAGCTGCCTACAGTCCTACAGTATCAGTATTGTATTTAAAGGGACAGCATATGGGATCTTGATAAAAATTTTACATTTAATGAATTTCCTGGCAATGGCAGCCTACGAAATTTTGTAGTGATTACCAATCACCACCCTTCTGAGTTACAAGTTGAAATATGCTTTCACATTTGTGAGACCATTTTTTCTTTACTTGGTGCAATCCAGGTACACAGATAAAAGCATTCCCTATTTATATTTTGCATAAATGTGCAAACAATTCCATACATGAAAAGGATATAAGGTTTTCCTGGGCATTTGGAAAAAGCTATCTCAAAGAGAAAATAGGAAGATTTCGGACAATCCCATATGTCATTCCTCTACAAAACTTATATTTTAAAAATAATGTAATATAAGCAAATCTCTACACCTACAAGTTATAAGCAAACCTCTACACCTACAAGTTAACTTCAAAGAGTAATTGCAGCAAATATACTAAAATGATATACTACTATTCACCATTTACATTTTGAACAAAGAAAAGCTATTATGTATAAGTAATCAATTTTCTGTAACTCTCAAGTTGCATTGTTTGGTTCAATATCATATACTAAATCCTAAAATGGACAAGATTCAAACTTTGACTAGTTATAAGGAAATTGGAACAGACTAATAAATCTAATGCTTATCTGTAGAAGTGTTATCTACAGGTAAGCACTATAGACAATGAATTGAGTTGAACAGTTAAAGAATGGGGGAGGGGGGGCATGACCTCCTTTGCATCTTTGATTTTTACATGCAAACATAACGAGCAGAGCTTGGACAAAAATTAATACATAAATTTTGCACTTGCAACCTCCTCCCCTCAGTAAAATCCAGAATCTACCTGCCAATAGTACAACCACATCTTTTAATATGTCACTTTCTCATAAAGGACCTCCATAAAAACCTTATCTGCAAGTTTATACCAATTGAACATAACTTAAAGGTATGCTGAAAATAGTTCAATTAAAAAATAAAAGCAGCTATTGCATTTATAAGGTAACAATTATACTATGTCACATGATTATTCAAGGATGGATTCTTTTTTTACGAGAATTGTAAAGATTAAGTCTTGAAGAATCAAAATGAAAAGTACCAAACATGTTTCACAAATAGCTCACATCCTTCACATGTAATGTAATTAAGGCAGTTAGATCAATTATGACACATTTCAAGCACAGAAAGATGGCAAACACATGAACTTAATACTCCGACCACACTCGCAGGAATAAAGCATTATATTCGTTCAAGCATTACATGCCTACCACATGTACCACTCGAAACAGAACACAAATACTTAGAAGGGAGAGGAACAACTTACCATAAAACCTGAGAAACTATCAATATACAGGAAAGAAATGCCACCTACATCATATACAAAGGTGAAGATATTCTCCCAATTTTACTTAAGGTTTTCATGTATTGGGTCAATTGAAATGTCACTGACAAAGGTGATGATACATAATGGAAACATGTTTGGTATAATTCAAAATTTATATTCCTCTGTAAAAACTAAAACTTAACACTGTATATTGAGATAATATAAGGTAAATTATATCACAATATGGATTGCAAGCTGGAACATTAAAATGGCACCATACTTAAGTAAATAAAGAGAAAAAATATTAAGACTTTACACTGTCTGTTAAAATAACAGCATCTGAAATTTTCATAGAATCTCAACTACTGTTCAGATATTCAGTATCTAAAGCATGTTTGTATATTGATGTACTTTTTGGCATATAAATTTCTGTTGCATCAAATGGTATTGTTAACTATAAAGCACTGATATAAAACCATGCTATTGGGAATCAAAACTAAAATAAAGGGTAAAATAAGGTGAATAGTGGGTAGCTGAGCAGCTTATTAAAAAACACTAGGCATAAATGTCTCATCAAACACTATAAAGTGATCAAGGACATTATAACACCTAAATCTGTATTAATCTGAACCTGTCAAACATTTTGGAGCAGATTTTTATGATCATCCATTTATTCTAGTGATGAGATTTTAAAGATCATACTTATACTCCTCATTGTTGGAAATTTCAGAGCAAATTTCTTGTCAATGTATGTAGTACAGGTGATTTTACTCCACTACTGATTTAATATAAATAGAGGCATGTCATCATTGCATTGGTACCTGTAGTTTAGTTGCACTGGTCAAAGAAATTTGCTCATCTTAAACAAATTCTTTTATTTTTTCACAAAACCTGACAGAGTGTGTGACAGCCATTTTACTTCCCTTTGATAATTTCAGGCACTTTTTCACTGTCTCTCTTTTTATGCTGTCAATGAATCTCAAGAATTTACAAAACACATATCTTAGCTGCTTTCACTTTCAGTCAATAAAAACCGTTTATACTCCTCAGCCAGCCATGTCCTGATGCTGAATTTCCATGAATCCTAGTTTTAGCTGTCAACTTTTTCAGGATGTGAACACTGCATGAAACATGCCTCATAGTTAGGCAACCTGCGAAATCCCAATTTCTCATGCAGCTGTTGTGATACTACATTGTCTGTCTCTATGTAACAGTAAGGTGTCCGTCCATTTTTCAAAGTGTTCCTGTGCCAACTGCGAAAGCACACATTTGCCATGTCCTTTCCCCCGACACTCTGGCAGTACATAAAGTGCGCCCACAGGTCCGTAACAGTATGTGCACACATATGCAACACATTGCCCTGTAGACGTAAACAGAGCAGCTGACAGATAGTCTTGAATGGCTACAGAGAGGAATTTGGACTGCTTGGGCAAGTAGGAGTTGAACTTCCATTCATTCTCCATAGCATCTATGTGTTCCATAGTCAGATGGCCCAACCTCATTCCTTCTGGTGGTGGTCTAAAAATAAGTTTGTAATGTTTTGAATTATTTTATTAATTTATTATTTTCATTTTGACTGTATATCAACAGAGGGACCCGTATATTAAGGTTAATGTCTATTCTGTAGTTGTGTACAATCGAAGTGAAGTGTATGGGTCAAAAGCAGTGGGGAATGCAGGAATTACCTAGAGAGAAAGAGACTGTGTTACCACTGTAATGTGCTACATGTACATATTTTAATAAGCAATCTGTTCCTAAAACTGCTACAAATTTAGCATATGAATTTCAATTGAAAAGATTTAAGGTACTTACAGTATGACTAGATCCTCCTTCTCCAAGACATAAATATAGGTTCTTGCAATAAGTTCTACTTTGTACCCATGCTGTTGTGCTAGCCCTGTCAAAGGCCCATAAAGACTAGAGGGAGCAGCTGAAAAGCAAAGAAATAATCAGTATAATCAAAACAAAATCATTTTTGCTATAAGACCCAATCTTTTTTAATAGGGCCTCAGAGGCAAGAAATGATCTTATTAGAACTAATGATAATCTTTGTGTAAGAAAAAGTGAGCAAAAGCTGTTTTATGTACAGACCAGTAACTAAACTATGTTAGTTTATGCACTTTGAAATAATCCTGTAAAATAACAAAAATTCTAACACTGAAAATAGAAGGGGAAAACCAGCAAATCACATGCAAAAGAAGAATTAACATACACCTGCACAAAAAGCCACTACCAGTATGGTAGTTGGTATATCATGATCATTATACATTTCATCCTTACTTTAGTTTTATATATTGTTGTAACAAGTGTGAAGCAAAAAATAAATGAATCAATAAGTAAATAGAACAAATGTCTCCATTTTAGCCAAGTTACAAGTTAATCAAATACAATAATCAATGTAAGTTAATGAATATAAAACATTGACTCTGGCTTCAATTTTTGAGGTAACATATAAGTGCTGGTCGCTTGTGATGGCTCTACGTACAGATAAAAGCGTCTGTACATAAAAAGGGAAAACATTTAACAAGTACATGCCAAACAAGTTATCATAGGGTTTGGTTTGTACATGATATAAAAATATTATGCATTCATAATATTTAAGGAAGAGTGTAAATTCACCTCTGAAGTAGGGGGGAAACTTCCAATCAATTACACCACCTTTATGCAGAAATTTGGTGGCTGCATCTTCTGAGCCTGGTTTGTGGTAGATGAAGTACACGCTGGATACATGGTCTTCAACCTGAACCCACAAACAACTTTAAACAACACACTGCAATAGAGCTCTAATCTAATAAAGTGTTCTAATTTGCGTCTACTTACCATTGGTCGTTAAAATAAAAATAAAATTACACACATGGGTTAACATGGGAAGAAAGAATGCTAAAATCAACCCTCACAAAGTAAGTAATTAGCAAATAATAAATCTTTGTGTGAAACAGATGGTTTTAAATAGGCCAGATTCATCCTATCTATTTGGCCTTAGTTGCCCCCACCCCCATTTAGCCACCATAGTTCTCTTTACCTTCCAGTTTGATAAATATATTTGTTTACCAGCTTTAGAAAAGAACTGCCAAGAATTTTGTTGCCCAAATATACTGTCTCAGCATTTTAGTCAGCTTTATCAGATAGTGTAAATATGTAACTGGACAAAATCTGTGGAAAAATGGTCAACAACTTACAAGTAACATGCATTTTCCTTCAATGTTGAAGGGTAAACATTAATATTAAAACACTAATATAGTTGTAACTCTTGATTCTTTAAAAAAAAAAAAGACCTTTACAAAAATAAAGCACAAAAATCAGAGTATTCAGTGTAACATCCTTTGGCTGATTTAAAAGGTCAAAAGTATACTTTACCTGTTTAGCAGAATCTTCAGGCGATGCCACAACAACCTCAAAATTTGGCCATCTATCCAGTAAAATATCGAAGCTGTACTCTTTATTCAGAATTCCCTTCAGTATATTGCACATCTGAAAATAATGAAAGAGAAAGTTACAAAAATGCACGTGGCAAACTTATCGGTGTGCCATGCAAAAAAAATCACTTTAGATAAATAAACAAATTCATAACAAATAGATTTGGCAATTTTAATTAACTCTTTATTCAATATTTCCTACAGTGCACATCTGAAAAATTAAAAGCTAAAGGCTAGAAAGATGCACCTGACACATTTAGCGGTATGCCATACAAAATAAATGAATAAATAAATTACACACAGATCCATATCAACAAACAGATTTTACATTCATCTTCACAGATTTTAAAAAATAATGAGAAAACTGAAGCCTGATTGTTAAGTAATTATGCTTGTGAATAGTTTCTCTTCAACTGTTTGGCTTGGTCATATATCATCATAAAATGGGTGATGGAGAAAAAGGAATGCAACAATTAAGTCACTGATTTATATGTTTGCATCATGCATATATATATCATATAATCATGAGAGACTATAATAAATTTCATAATATTTACAATAAATATTATATATAAATGGGTACAACTGTACATAATTTTCAATTCAGCTAGCCAGCTATTCATCAACAGAAATGAAAAGAAATATATTTATGATGCCAATACTAAATGTAATGATAAAATATACTGAAAGACTTTTTACTGTTTTGTAGACACTATGAAGTGCAATTTTTAATTCAAATCAAGATGTCTAAATATTGCACATGTACATTTTGCACTTGCATTTAGGCCTTTCCTTTTTAGAAATGATTTTTGCTTCTTTCTAACTCTTTGTCATAATTACTTCCAAATTTTTGGTTCAAGTCAAGTAGACTTTTCCAATATAAATCATTTTACAAAAATATCATATTCTTAAATGGGATAGAAAGAAGTGAATCTCTCTCTCTCTCTCTCTCTCACACACACACACACACACACACACACACACACACACACACACACACACACACACACACATTATCAACTTATGGCAAATCTATTCCAAATTAATGTAAATTGCAGCTTTTCCTTAATTAATTTATAACCTACCATAATAGGAAAGGAGTTGTTAAAAAACACAATGATATTCATTTGTCAAATTATGAACATGAATATTTCACAAGGACTTCACGTGATCAGCAACATTCTCACATGTATATCATATGTGAACTGACATGCCACTTGCTCTTAGTAAAGAGGGCATATGTTTATAAGTTAAGAAGGGAGAGGAATTGTCTGCACTTGGAGCAACCCAGTACATATTTTGTTTTGAACATCAAAATATTAGATCCTCACTTTTCTAGGAAATTGTAACTTTGAGAAACATAAGAAACACATTTTTCTTTTATATGTGTTACAGTGTTAGCGAGAAAAAAAATCTTAAGTGCATGCACTGGCTACAACACCAATTAGGGCAATGTCGTCTGCCATGACAGACAAGAGTAATGTCACATTGTCTGTCCATAAAAAATTTCTAAATTAATAAAAGAAAATAAAGAATGGCATATTAATGAGTTGAAACTGCTAAAGACATTCCCTGGATATATTTTTAAACAAGGCCTAAAAGATACTCGAGGATTACAACCAGAATTGGGTTCTCACATTGGAACCGGTTTAAAATCCAATGACGTAAACATTTTTTCGCAATCAGAATTAATATTTTAGTCTAGATCTATATTAATTGTCATCACAATATGTCGATTAGACTATGTGATGAATGTTGGGGTTACAAAACTGTTTTAGGAAAAAACACGGGTTGCATCATCCTTACCTTACATGACACTGATAGGGTGTGAGATCCATATATATATAACTTGCCCATTCAGCCATGTACGAGCATAAATACACTCAGACACGTTTTTCTTCATACCTAACATCTATTTTAATAATGCAGGTTACCTGTAAAGATCTTGGGTAGTCCTCTTGCAAAACTCGAATCAATTCATTGAAAGAATGGGAGCTAAGATGAAGCGGCATTGCACCAAGTTCTTTGTTTCACACTATATTAACTTAGATCTCAATAACTACCACTAAACAGAAAATATGCCCTTGAATAACCTCAGACACACTTGAAGGTCGTGTGGACTTTGTACTCCCTTGTTACTTGTTAACTTCCGGTTTCTGAATTTAGAAGGAGACTGTCGCGCGGAGTAAGCGCTGACTTTGAACAGAGATGATGTAATCAAATCGCCCATCTAAAATCATGTAAAGTGAAATGAAAATATTAAAAAAAAAACTTTTGTAGATGCATTAACATAATGATGACAAATAACAACATTAATGATGATAATTTTTATTCTAAAAATGGTCCTGATTTTTGTAATTTTGCAAAAAAAAAGTGGAAGTGATCAATTGAAAGTAATTAAGATGAATTGCACCGTTTTATTTTTATGTACAGACACAGATGTGTCTGTACATATTGCCATCACCTGCGTCTGTCGTTGCCGTCGCCGTCGCCGATGCCGGAGCCATGCACTTTCCTTGNTGAGTAAATAGAACAAATGTCTCCATTTTAGCCAAGTTACAAGTTAATCAAATACAATAATCAATGTAAGTTAATGAATATAAAACATTGACTCTGACTTCAATTTTTGAGGTAATATATAAATGCTGGTCGCTTGTGATGGCTCTACGTACAGATAACAGTGTCTGTACATAAAAAGGGAAAACATTTAACAAGTACATGCCAAACAAGTTATCGTAGGGTTTGGTTTGTACATGATATAAAAATATTATGCATTCATAATATTTAAGAAGGAGTGTAAATTCACCTCTGAAGTAGGGGGGAAACTTCCAATCAATTACACCACCTTTATGCAGAAATTTGGTGGCTGCATCTTCTGAGCCTGGTTTGTGGTAGATGAAGTACACGCTGGATACATGGTCTTCAACCTGAACCCACAAACAACTTTAAACAACACACTGCAATAGAGCTCTAATCTAATAAAGTATTCCAATTTGTGTCTACTTACCACCGGTCATTAAAATAAAAATAAAATTACACACATGGGTTAACATGGGAAGAAAGAATGCTAAAATCAACCGTCACAAAGTAAGTAATTAGCAAATAATAAATCTTTGTGTGAAACAGATGGTTTTAAATAGGTCAGATTCATCCTATCTATTTGGCCTTAGTTGCCCCCACCCCCATTTAGCCACCATAGTTCTCTTTACCTTCCAGTTTGATAAATATATTTGTTTACCAGCTTTAGAAAAGTACTGCCAAGAATTTTGTTGCCCAAATCATTTTTGTCTCAGCATTTTAGTCAGCTTTATCAGATAGTGTAAATATGTAACTGGACAAAATCTGTGGAAAAATGGTCAACAACTTACAAGTAACATGCATTTTCCTTCAATGTTGAAGGGTAAACATTAATATTAAAACACTAATATAGTTGTAACTCTTGATTCTTTACAAAAAAAAAAAAAAAAAAAAAAAAAAAAAAAAAAAAAAAAAAAAAAAAAAAAAAGACCTCAATCTTTTACAAAAATAAAGCACAAAAATCAGAGTATTCAGTGTAACATCCTTTGGCTGATTTAAAAGGTCAAAAGTATACTTTACCTGTTTAGCAGAATCTTCAGGCGATGCCACAACAACCTCAAAATTTGGCCATCTATCCAGTAAAATATCGAAGCTGTACTCTTTATTCAGAATTCCCTTCAGTATATTGCACATCTGAAAATAAAAAAAGAGAAAGTTACAAAAATGCACGTGGCAAACTTATCGGTGTGCCATGCAAAAAAATCACTTTAGATAAATTGACAAATTCATAACAAATAGATTTGGCAATTTTAATTAACTCTTTATTCAATATTTCCTACAGTGCACATCTGAAAAATTAAAAGCTAAAGGCTAGAAAGATGCACCTGACACATTTAGCGGTATGCCATACAAAATAAATGAATAAATAAATCACACACAGATCCATATCAACAAACAGATTTTACATTCATCTTCACAGATTTTAAAAAATAATGAGAAAGCTGAAGTATCAAAGTCTGATTGTTAAGTAATTATGCCTGTGAATAGTTTCTCTTCAACTGTTTGGCTTGGTCATATATCATCATAAAATGGGTGATGGAGAAAAAAGAATGCAACAATTAAGTCAATGATTTATATGTTTGCATCATGCATATATATATATCATATAATCATGAGAGACTATAATAAATTTCATAATATTTACAATAAGTATTATATCAAAATGGGTACAACTGTACATAATTTTCAATTCAGCTAGCCAGCTATTCATCAACAGAAATGCAAAGAAATATATTTATGATGCCAATACTAAATGTAATGATAAAATACACTGAAAGACTTTTTACTGTTTTGTAGACACTATGAAGTGCAATTTTTAATTCAAATCAAGATGTCTAAATATTGCACATGTACATTTTGCACTTGCATTTAGGCCTTTACTTTTTATAAATGATTTTTGCTTCATTCAAACTCTTTGTCATAATTACTTCCAAATTTTTGGTCCAAGTCAAGTAGATTTTTCCAATATAAATCATTTTACAAAAATATCATATTCTTAAATGGCATAGAAAGAAGTGAATCTCTCTCTCTCACACACACACACACACACATTATCAACTTATGGCAAATCTATTCCAAATTAATGTAAATTCCAGCTTTTCTTAAATTAATTCATAACCTACCGTAATTGGAAAGGAGTTGTTAAAAAACACAATGATATTCATTTGTCAAATTATGAACATGAATATTTCACAAGGACTTCACGTGATCAGCAACATTCTCACATGTATATCATATGTGAACTGACATGCCACTTGCTCTTAAGTAAAGAGGGCATATGTTTATAAGTTAAGAAGGGAGAGGAATTGTCTGCACTTGGAGCAACCCAGTACATATTTTGTTTTGAACATCAAAATATTAGATCCTCACTTTTCTAGGAAATTGTAAAATTTGAGAATCGTAAGAAACACATTTTTCTTTTATATGTACGTGTTACAGTGTTAGCGAGAAAAAAATCTTACTGGCTACAACACCAATTAGGGCAATGTCGTCTGCCATGACAGACAAGAGTAATGTCATTGTCTGTCCATAAAAAATTCTAAATTAATAAAAGAAAATAAAGATGGGCATATTAATGAGTTGAAACTGCTAAAGACATTCCCTAGATATATTTTTAAACGAGGCCTAAAAGATACTCGAGGATTACAACAAGAATTGGGTTCTCACATTGGAACCGGTTTAAAATCCAATGACGTAAACATTTTTTCGCAATCAGAATTAATATTTTAGTCTAGATCTATATTGTCATCACAATATGTCGATTAGACTATGTGATGAATGTTGGGGTTACAAAACTGTTTTAGGAAAAAACACGGGTTGCATCATCCTTACCTTACATGCCACTGATAGGGTGTGAGATCCATATATATATATAACTTGCCAATTCAGCCATGTACGAGTATAAATACACTCAGACACGTTTTTCTTCATACCTAACATCTATTTTAATAATGCAGGTTACCTGTAAAGATCTTGGGTAGTCCTCTTGCAAAACTCGAATCAATTCATTGAAAGAATGGGAGCTAAGATGAAGCGGCATTGCACCAAGTTCTTTGTTTCACACTATATTAACTTAGATCTCAATAACTACCACTAAACAGACAATATGCCCTTGAATAACCTCAAACACACTTGAAGGTCGTGTGGACTTTGTACTCCCTTGTTACTTGTTAACTTCCGGTTTCTGAATTAAGAAGGAGACTGTCGCGCGGAGTAAGCGCTAACTTTGAACAGAGATGATGTAATCAAATCGCCCACTAAAATCATGTAGACTAAAGTGAAATGAAAATATTAAAAAAAAAAAAACTTTTGTAGATGCATTAACATAATGATGACAAATAACAACATTAATGATAATTTTTATTCTAAAAAATGGTCCTGATTTTTGTAATTTTGCAAAAAAAAAAAAAAAAAAAAAAAAAAAGTGGAAGTGATCAATTGAAAGTAATTAAGATGAATTGCACCGTTTTATTATTTCATTTTAAAGTTTAGTATTGATTCAAAACTGAAGTATACCCACTGTACTCCAACACAAGTACTTGTGCAAGTATACCATCAAGAATAATATTACCTTTGTTATTGTAATGCATTCTTGATACCATATCTTTACCCAGTATATGCTAGTTAACTCAAATATACAGTAACTGGTACATGTTCCAATTAAAAAGAGTGCAAGATGAAGTTTTGATTTTTTTAAATGAGATAAGTATAAGAATGGTCAAGAATATCACAAAACTCAAATAACGTTAACTAAAGATATAATATATTATTATTGGCTCTTTCAGCATGCAAGAATAATTGATTCACAGTCAAATTATATACATATATTACTGTGGTTAAATTGAATCTTTATGAAATTATAGAATTTGTGCAAAAAAATGAAAATCACATACAAATGTTTTCCTTCCATTACTTCTTAAAAGACATTAGACATCAGAAGTAATACATATCTTATTTCAAAAACAATCTTGATAAGACAATCAACACCGATCACCAGCTCCAATATCATCACTAGCTGAAATTTTTATTATAATAATTATATGACATAACATCAGAACTAGTTAAGATGGAAAATAAACTTTTATTCAAACTGGAAGTGTATATACATGCAGCATACTTGCACTTATAATTAACTAAAATATATTGTAATTACTACAAGTGAATATCATAAAACTGTAAAAAAAAATCACCAAAAATTAACACTTTAAGTTGGTAAGTATTTTTAGGCCTGAAACTCCTGAAGAACTGGTATCAACAGGTACACTGAGCATCATCACCTGCCCCAATATTATATATTACCTGATATTCTAATTATCATAATGATATAGTATCACATCAGAAATAAGTAAGACAGAAAATTAACTTCAGTTTATCAACAAAAGACTAGTGCGCTTAACATGATTACAAAGTATTTCACTTAGTCTATTTATTGTCAGCCCAAGTTTGTTATGTTAATGTGGACAGTATCTAACATAAAACTAACACAACTATAAAATTATTGTGNATGATATAGTATCACATCAGAAATAAGTAAGACAGAAAATTAACTTCAGTTTATCAACAAAAGACTAGTGCGCTTAACATGATTACAAAGTATTTCACTTAGTCTATTTATTGTCAGCCCAAGTTTGTTATGTTAATGTGGACAGTATCTAACATAAAACTAACACAACTATAAAATTATTGTGTATATATATATATAATTTTTATTAACATATGAAGAATTGTGAATTATTAATGTAAGTTTTACTGTGAGAAGAATGAAAAAACACGATTAGTATACCTATGATTATAATAAATCATATGATTTCATAGCCTTCTTTTTTTTGAGTGGGTGGAGGTATTCTAGCACCAATTATCCTATTAATACAGATTATAGTGAACACCAAAAGCCTTATTTGTTTTCTCTGTTTATCTCTCTGTATTCTGGATGGGCTTTTTCTTACATGAGCAATCTTTGTACTCAGAAAAATTCAGTTTGATCCTTGTTATGTTTTCACCCCTGTTTGTCTGTCTGTCTGTTTGTTCGTCTGTCATCAACATAACTCAAAAAGTTATGGACTGATTTTGATGAAATGTTCAGGGTAGGTCAGAAATGGGTTAACTTAAAAGTGATTAGTTTTTGGTGGTGATCCGGATCAATAATCAATAATAATCAAAATTGCTGCCTTGAAGGAGGTCTGAGCTCTCAGAGTGCTTTTCTAGTTTTAAAGTTATCTGGAATTTGTTGTTATACTTGAGGTGGTGATCGAAAAGCTGTCATTTTGTCTCATATTTTTGAAACTTGCATTCTATATAATCATGTTTCTCCCACTGGAATGTACATCATGATACATCATACATCATATTTTTTATGAATTACTGTTCAAAGAGGAACAAAACACTGATTTTTCTGAGTTATGCATATATGCGGTTCTGGGCCTTTTTAGTTAGTGAGAAATGAACCACATGTATACATGTGCATGGTGACAGTCTCCATGGGGTTAAGGGATTTTTGGTTGTCCCAAATTTTTACAGAGTAATCATGGTGAATGTCAGAAAGGGGGATCAAAGGTTGGTTTGTTGGTAAATTACAGTTACTATGATACTGTTTAAACCAGGAAATTTGTTCAGTATAAGTTTTTCAACAGAAAATCTTATGCTGGGCACCCTTAATTGTGACAAGTATTACATTGCAAACGCAGAAACTTATGAAGATAAATGTTTCATCATACTAATGTCACTTATTTCAGTTAATGGCATGGGAATAAGTTCTCATGTATTTTGCTTATCTTTTATATATTTATTACTATCATTATATATATATTTATGATTTAACATCGTACCTTTTTAATCATACTTCCTATGAAAAGGTGAACATCAATAAAACCATTCAATCAGTATATTTCCCAGAAATCAGTGATCCTTACTAATTCATGATTGCAACTTTAGTCTTCCAATATATGGTAAATAATATGATCCAAAATAAAGGACACCATTGTCATCTTCTACCTCACTGACATTAGGCACATCTTCTCCAGACGGATCGTGCAGGCTGCGTATTATGTTTCCAGAAGCATCCAGTTCGATCAACAATCCATATTTAGGTATCATCTTAAGCAGAAATTCTTGACTGAAAACCTATTTCAAAGATACAAAGATACAAGATTAAAGAGTTATTACAGGGATAAAACTTTTAGCCTCCCAAAAATCTGCCAATAATCGGAAAAATCTCATCCTTGTCCAACAACATGCACACAATAACACAAATTTAAACAGTACAAATGACTGAAGGCACTTGCAAGTTAATTAAGTAACTGCAATTATTTTTTAAAACAGAAGGAAAGTTAATTGAGATATGGCCACTTGCAAAAAAAAAACAAGGCAGCAAAGCTGTCAAATGTACAGACAAAAAGCAGACAATAACAATGCACAAAACAGGCTACTGTCAATTCTGATGCAAAAGTACATTATGTTAAACTGCAAATTCAACATCAAATTTTAATTATGCTCAACAGGTAANTAATTTAATATAATAAAATAAAAAATATAATATATTAAATTTTTAAAAAAATCAAATTCTTTTTTTCTGACACTTACTTCTGGTGTATGCATTAAGTTTTTGATTAATTATGGAACATAGCAAAGATAACATTTAATTCCATTCAAGTCACAGAACAAAGAGTTGACAAAGACAGAATTTTCACACAATAATGTATTTATACTGTACTGGAGTATTTTGCATGTACAAAGCTCTGCAATAAGGATGAAGTCTTTCTCTGGGGACAGCTGTACTCCATTTGGAAAACTCATATTTTTCAAAATTACTTCTGTCTGTTTTGTATTGGGGTTGTATGCCAGTAACCTGTGCAGAGAGAAAAATACACAAACATTCACTATGCATACTTACATACATCCCAAATAAAAACAAATGCACAGTAGTTTTTCTTTATACAAAAGAGGTCGAACTGCTTGTTTATACGCATATCAACTCATGTAAAAACAACTTTAATTGAATGTAATAAATGCCCCCTCTTTATCTCTTCCTATTAATCTTGGACATAATAATAAATTTTGTCCATGTATTAATCAAGTGAAAGCTAATTTGACAAGCCTTCATTAAAAATCTTTATGCCCCTATAGCATTATAATTGAACCATTCCTATTCAGCATGGTTGCTTTTTCAGTAGACCAGTGTCATAAATAAATTTCAAGTTATGTTTTTGCATATGACCTTCCATTTTTTTTGGCTTCCATAGCAGCATATCTATTATATCTTCGGCCCCAGTTAGTGCTTGAATCTGTGAAATAGACTGTCCCATCTGAATCAATGTCAAGATCATTTAGAAATGCTGCTTGTTCTCCATCTACTAAAGTCTCAGGCGAGTAAAGCTGCACAAATTTACCTGCAAACCAAAATTCCACATCTCACATAGTTTAAGACATTTAAAAAAATCAAGAAAGCTTCCTAATGGGCACACAGATAAATGGCAATAGTAAAGGAAGCACTGACATGAAAAAAGTCTAAAAAAGTTAATGAAGAAGCAATTACACAAATGGAAGTACACAAAATGGTTTGAATCAATTAATGTTGATGCAATGTAACATACAAGTACATAATGCTTAACAGCAGGATGATCACCAGTTTTTAATAATGATAAATGTGCTTCAGTTACAGTGCAGTACGCACATGGCTAGAGACAATGTGTGATAAATGAAAAAATAAGTTTCAGAATAAAAAGAAACATATTTTTCCTTTTATAAAAACAGTGACAGAAGCGGAACACTTACAGTGACAAGGCACACAAGTGATGGCTATTATTCCAGAAAACATGCATGAAATGAACCTACACCCAGTGACTACATTTTGTGACTACCATAGTAGGCGCTTACCTGTTTCAACATTGACTCGAAATAAACCTAGGTAAGCATCCACAACAACAAGACTCCCATCTTTATCAAACCTCATACCCAGTGGTCTTCCACAAGTTGGTTCATCATCAAACTTACCTATCAACATATAAAATCAGGTTCATTTAAAAAAAGAATCACTCAAAAATTGTTTCCCATCACATACAGTAAAAACAGTATTAAATGTTTATCACTGACAAATAAGCAAGGGCACTGAAGAGAATAAAGAACAGTGCAAAACATTATATGTTACATGAACAGACATGCACAAATGGATGTCAAGAGCAAAAAGAACTTTAACAAAATGGAGGAAATGTAAACTGTTGGTTTATGTACATTTCAAATCTGAGAAATGCATGTTTTCAACAAAATGCAGCACTGCTTACAAAAACACACCATGAAAATATAATAGCAATCAGTAATGAAAATGCAAAATGTGCATGCCCTAAGCAGACTCATTTCTACAAATAACTTGGAAACTGTTAGCAATGGAGTAAAATAAGGCAAGGTTTGTACCTACCAGCAATATTGTTTTCAATTTATATTGATAATTTAAAAAAAATTCATACAGAAATTTAAAATGTTGGTAAAAAGTTTTGACCCAAATTAAATCTGAGTATCAAATTAATATTTATCTATAGCTATCTATCTTATAGACTTGATTAATTCTTATCAATTTTATTAATTTCAATTTCAGAGTTGCATGGATAATTTCCAGCACTCTATCCAAGTACATGGTTAACATGATTGCAATTTTTATCATAAAACGCCATTCTTACCACAGGGTGGCTTTCCAAGTGTGGCTACCACTCTGATGTCATCCCCATTAATTTCAAGAATCTTTCCATCTGCAGTTCCTGTGAACAGTTTCCCTGTTAAAAATATGACAGTATACACAAGAAATTAACATACAGGTTCCCATAAAATGTGAATCTTTTTTTTTAAATCAGTCTTTTATTCTTTTTAAATAGAAAAATTCCCTGAGAAGGAAGGAAATATTTATCCCTAATGAATATTAGAAACTTATTTTAGAGTGTAACAAACTTGTTACTTCCAATCTTAAGCACATGGAAAACATAATTTAATGATTGCCGCTGGATAAAAATGACGGTCCTTTAAATTTGTTTTAAACAGAAAAGAAAACCATCCAGTAGATTGTCATCAACTGATTTGGAATTTTTAAAATGCATTCCTGAATATTAAATCCAAACTCTCATATATACCATTGTGTACAGTAATAGACTCTGGACCATGGAGCCTATCAAGGAAAAGTTTATCAGCTTTGGCTAAGAGTTTGTTTTCAGCCAGAGGACCAATGAACTGAGGTGGCAATGGGAGGCTAATGTAAATAAATAAATAAATAAATAAATGAATAAATAAATATGATAATAATAAATTGCAATGACATTTGAAAAATAAAATAACCCAATATATAAATGAAAGACTATAACTGATGTTTACAGAATAGTTTCACATACCTAAATATATAAATTAATGACCTTTCAAGATTTTTTCAAGATATAGTATATATTTATCTGCATTGTACCAAAAATTAGACTTAAGTCTTTATAATTTGCAAATAAAAATTCATTTAACTTTTGTGAAGCTACATATTAATCCACCAGACTGAGTATATATGTACTGGACAAAGGAAATTTGGTGATCAGTTAACACAAAGTTGAGAAAGGTATCTTAATTCTTTAATACCTGTATTCAATAGGCTCTATAGGTGAAGGCAGCAAGCACAGTGTTGTCACACATGACAAACTAATAAATATTATGAGTAATCCTAAAGTGTGAGAGCTGAAATTGAAAAAAAAAATGAAAGTACTTTCACTTTCATAAAATATTTGCAATCCTGAATATATATATATATATATATATATATATATATATATATATATATATATATATATATATATATATATGAACATATTCTGGAGTTGATCAAATATGAGCAAAACACTAACATGTAGGGGCTATATTTACAACATTGTTAACTAGAGGATCAAGGAGGAGGATATTATACCACCAGCTAGAGTAAGCGCATTTGTATGGAAAACCAAAAAAAAAAGAAACGCTGCATTCACATCAAGAAGAGCCGAGGCTCTACAAAGCCGAGACCTAAATATGGCGGACGTACAGGGGCGGATTTAGGCCGTCTTCTGGGTCTTCCAGAAGACGGTCAGATTTTCAAGTTTACATTAAAAGGTATCTTATTTTTTCTGTTGGAAGACGGTCAAAATTGGAGGATAGATCAATAAAGATAATTTGGAAGACTGTCAGAAAATAGCTTTGGATCCGCTCCTGATGTACATGGTATATGAAAGAAAAAACGCCTAATCTTTTAATAGTCTCTCCGCCTCTCACACGCCTCCCCATGCGTCATCCCAATGGAGCCGAGATTTAATGACTATACCCCCGCAGGGACGATGCATGGGGAGGAGTATGAGAGGCAGAGAGACTATTAAAAGATTAGGCGGTTTTCCTTTCATGTTTGTCCGCCATATTTAGGTCTTAGCTTTGTAGAGCCTCGGCTCTTCTCGATGTGAACGTGGCCCTACAGTATTGGTTTTCCTTGAAAAGTGTAATCAGTGTTGCATAGTATGCTGACAAAAGAGAAAACACTGGGCATATCTATGCTAGTTTTGAAGATATGAGGGGCAAGAAAATATGTAAAGTTCAGTTCATGGTGAAAAAGTACAGTATGTCAAAGGTCAATTTCAATGTCAGTATATGCATGACTTCCTATTCAAGTTCAATAGTAACCATGGGCATTTCTTTGCCAATTTTGGAGATAAAGACCAGAAAACATGCAAGGTGCATTTCATCATAAAAAGTAGGTCAAAAGTCAATTTTAAGGTCACAGTTAGATTGCCAGTATATATATATATGGCTTTCTATTCAAGTTTCACAGTAAATTTGGGCATATATCTCTGCCAGTTTTTGAGATACAGTGTATAAGGGATAGAAAAATTTGCAAAGTTCAGTTCATGGTGAAAATGAGGTCAAAGGTCAATTTCAAGGTCACAGTTAGATTGCTTCCTAGTCAAGTTCAATGGTAACTATGGGTGTATCTTTGCCAGTTTTGGAGATATAAAGATCAGAAAACTTGAAAAGAGAAGTTCATAATGAAAAGTAGGTCAAAGGTCAATTTTAATGTCACATTTTATTTTCACCACTGAATATTGCAAAGTTGTACTTTTTTATATAGCTCAACGCCAGAACTGTATCGAAAACCAAAAAAGTGGACACCACCTCCAGTATTGCACTTGACAAGTTCTACAATATGCAAAAAACAAAAGGTTTCTAGCATTTACAGAACTACCAGAATTAGAGAGAGCTATAGTTTTCAGTTTCAGTATCTAATGGCTGCTTCTCCCATGAAAATGCACCGATTGACCCCAAACTCCCAGAGATGAAAGGAGTCCCTGATTGTAACCCCTCACCATAATATGAGAGCTTAGGTCTATGAAGATTCTGAAAATTGGTACAAATTTTCTTTTTTGCAGGAAATTCCCATTTTTAGAAAATTTTGGCCCGTTTGACCTTGAAATTAAGATCGAAAGTCAAATCTATAAGGGCATATTTGGAATCTCCACATACAACTTTCTGTCAGAATTCTGTAGTAATTTTTCCCCATAATTCCTTTGCTTTGGGAGATATTTAGCATTGAATTTTCAAAAATTTTGACAAGGGTGCATTTCAACGAGCGTCATGCCCAGGCCAATGCACCGACTGAGGCTGCAGGGAGCCATGTAAGAGGCGGATTGAGAGACCATTACAGGATTAAATGCTCTTCCTTTCATGTATAGGTACGCCATATTTACGTTGCGGCCTAGCTAGCACTCGGCTCTTCTTGATCTGAACGGGGCCATAGCTACATGTAGCTAATTACCCATTGTACATGTACTGAGTAGTTGTGTTACATAATATATATATATATATATATATATATATATATATATATATTACTTATTGGGAATGGTTCTCTCTTTCACACAACTGCTTTATCGCAGATCACAGATGTTTCATGTCAAGTCATATTAGATGTTTCATGTCAAGTCATATGGGCTTAGTTCATTACAGAAGAAATAAAATTGCGGAAACAACTTACAAGGAACGAGACGAAGCCTCATCTTTATTTGGCCCCGAAGATGAAACGGATTTATGGGTTGAAGTACTCCCTGAAGACGAAGGTACATGGCGTTTTCTTGTCTCCGGCATATTAATGCTACTCTCCTCTGTCTGCAGTAACTGTAGATCTATATCTGTCAAATTGACGAAGCGTGACGCTAAAATAATGGTAACCCTGTTGACACTCCACTGGCCACAGATAAGTTTGTCTAGATGGCATTATGTCATGCGTTTGACCTAGATTTTGTTTACATCAACCAGGCCTACTTTTCGAAGAACAGAGAAACTAGCGTGCTTCTGAGTTAAACAAAGAATGTTTATTTCACGTTAGAAAAAAATGGCAAAGTTTTTGATAGTTTTCAGCATACGCACGTACATCCCACCATAGAACTATGATCCCACCTTTATGAATTTGCCGGCTAAGACCTTGACCTCGATTCACATTGACCAATCAAATGAATTAAGGCGGGGGTTACGATGGAATCCTCATCTGCAGTCAGTGACTGAAAATTAATGTGAAGACTGATACCTATCCTTGATATATGTTACGTTTATTTGACGTAGGAAGTAGTGAGATTTTCTAAGATCAAGGGAAAGGTGGGTGTATGTAAGGTGATGTTTTTCTAGAGCGCCCCTCAGTCAGATGTTAGGGGACCTTGCAAAGTAGAAATACAGTGTAAGAAATAGAAATAAGAGGGAAATATAATAATAAGATGATGTACTTATCTGTGGCCAGTGGAGTGTCAACAGTCAAAAGTAGAGAATACAGATAGAAAATGGAGCAAAATCCAAGAAACGCATGGCGCAGATCGAGGGAAAAATGAATTTCATGCATTAATGCAGTTTGTACCATAAAATATTCAGCTTAGCCCCCCCCCCCAAAAAAAAAACTCAATTAGTTTGTGATCTACCCTAAATGAATGGCTTAATTTAATCCCCTTCTTTTTGCAAGCACAAAAATTGTGACCCACTGCTTCTTATAAGCCCCCCCCCCCCCCTTATGACAAGTATATAACTTAGTTCATATCATAAACCAAAAATAGCAACATTAATGCATGAATTTCATGCATTAATGCAGTTTGTACCATAAAATATTCAGCTTAGCCTTCCTGGCCATTTGGCCCATTCGGACCATTTAGTTGTGCTAGTTACAGTACAGTTTGGAACCAAATTGAAAGATGTAAATATTGAAAGCAGGACAGTGCATCACTAGTATTCACTACAATACTTGTTCTACATGTACATTTACAGTATGTATGGTGACAATGGAGAGCATCAAAATTTAATCAGAAAATTCAAGTGTAATTTTTTTTTCAGATTTTCAAACCAAGATGTGGCATGTAACTTAAAGAGTCTTGATAGGCCAGTATGGACAAAGAATACCTGGTAAGGTGGAAAAGTTGATAAGAAGGAATTCTCTGAACCTCTCAATGAATGTCAATGAATGTCATTGAGAGACCATTAAAGGATTACGCTGTCTTCCTTTCATGTAGGTCTGCCATATTTGGGTCTCAGCCTTGCTAGACATTGGCTCTTCTCGATGTGAATGCTCTCTAAATTGTTGAATCAACCTATGGTAAAGAAGATGGGGGTAGTTACATAAGAGTAGAAAGCTTGATTGTGTGAGTTTTCACAGTAACCTTTAAGGAGGGNTAGATCAATAAAGATAATTTGGAAGACTGTAAGAAAATAGCTCTGGGTCCGCCCCTGCAATCGGTGACCAATTTGGACTGACTGGGTCACAGTTTAGTTTGGCTACGGATTCTACACTGTTCATAATGTGGATGATAGTACATTGTATTGCTTGGCTAACTGAGCTTGCACTTAGGCCCTATGTAGTATTTGAGGTCACATTTGGCTTCACATGCGGAATCCATGGTTAAGACTAAGCACATATTTAAATGTCCATGTATATGGTTCCCGGGTTGATTGTTTTATAGTATAAAATGTACGGTTATACTCAATGGTATAGTATGCAGATAATATTTTTTGTGCGGAAAGTGATTTCCACGGGACATGAAATAAAGTGCCAACGATGCGTTTAACATGTTTGAGACAGGTTTTGCATTTTGATCTTTTCAAACATTCACAAGCAAGCGGTTAACAGTTTTGGTATGTACCAGTAGAAAAAATGCTGTAGATGTGAAAAGAGCAATGTGCTACGGTAAAAATGTATTTGTGACTTGGAGCACGGATATTTGTGAAGACAGCTTTTAACACAATATTGTCTGGTTTTCTATGAAATTGTTCTTAGTTCCAAGATCTTGAATTAAGTAAAGTTTTTGATGATGGGAATCACTTACTTTGGAGCAATTGAAACGGCTATACGTTTTATTCTTATCACAAGGGCACCTTCAGGCTGAATGTCATGAGGTGGTTGGCTGTTGGTGGACCCGTGACCGAACCTGGTTATAGATGGGATGGGGGGGGGGTAGCCAGTTCGTTTCCCTGGTCCCAATTCATGGTTGACAGATGTACATTGCTTCCTTGACCTTCCCCAGGTCAATCGCTGGTCTCTCTCTCTCTCTCTCTATAGAGAGTATCGCTCACAGGTCAACTAGCACACGATGACCTATGGGGATTCGACCTGAAGACATGCGTGTGGTAGGCATATGATAGCTGTTACAAATTTTTATTCAAAAGTAAGTGATTCTCATCACCGAAATCTTGATACTAAACATTGTCACAGAATGCAAGCATTTGGTATTACGTAGCTTACCTTGGGTATATTGTGCCATATTGATATTAGCTGGAAGTTGGTGGCTGAATATATCGTCACAACATCTAAGTTGTAAGGAAGGCCCTGTATAGCAAATAGCGTGTAGCATAGCGGACGGACCTGCTTAAAAATCGGTAATCGTTGCTTGTCAGGCCTGTAGCCAGCAGTTTCAAAAGAGGGGCTCTTTTCCTGAACCCCCCCTTCTACAGTTCAATGGCATTTTGTTATATACAACTATATATCCGGGACCAACAACATTAAGTCAATACCGCCTTTGGGTAATTCATTATCAACTCATCCAGCGAGGGTACCCTCCGTCAAGAAACTTGCTGATTTTCACATATTTTGTAGATATTATAGGGACTAGGGAAAACATAAAACTTTAGATTGATATCTCATCTGGTCTCAGAACTATGGCACTCCAAAGTTGGGCCCAGCTGAGGGTTTGCTGTGCCTCATATAAATCTACTGGTTGGCCATGGTGACCTAGTTAAGAAAAGCACAGTAACAATAGTTCTAAATATCCAATTCCTTTGTAACTTTCATGACTTCATATTTTAGAATTTCAGGAATCTAACTACCACATTGAAAATGGTCTGGCTTATTCAAAATGCGTTATATTTTTTACTTTGAAAAATTCTTGTCATATTTTCAAAATGAAGGAGACCCCACCCTTATTTCTAATTTTTCTCAATGTCTCCAAATGGACAGGTATTTTTGCTTTATCTCATTTAAAAGAGGAGGCTTTGAACTTATAAGTGAAGTGTTAAATCAATTTGTACATTTTGGAGACAAAAGTAATAATGCATTATAAAAATATGTGATATGGGCTATTGCATGATCACTGATGTAGAACAATGTACTATCAAACACCCAAATGTAGAAATTTCTAGATTAGTTTATCTAGTATTTTTCAGAATAAATTTCTTATGATGTTGTTATACAATAAGATATTATTTTTGATATGATATGAATGAAACTATCCTATACAGCTATTCTTTAATTATTTTAAATGTCCTACATAAAGCACAAAAAAAAAAAAAAAAAAAAACAAAAACAAAAAAAAAAAAAAAAAAAAAAAACACACTTGTTGACTCATAAGGAAATTGCACTTGCATTCAATGGCTCGCTATTTTTTTTTTACTTATTTGATTTTACTTCCCTTATTGCTTGCAATTAGTGAGGCTATCTGCCATGAAATTTACAACACTATTATCATTAGGATATTGCTATCAAATGAAGCATTAGATTCTGGTATTTATGTTGCTTCAGTGGCTCTTAATGTCAACATTAAGCAGGTCACGTCACCCTCTTACTATATTGGAGGTAATTCCAAATCCTGTTCAAAAGCGCCATATAAGTACAAGACAGCATCGGCATCAATACCATGTTACAAATGGCACATCTATTTGTTTATCTGCTTATTCACTAGTTAATTACTTTATTCATCACTTCATTCATTCGTTTATCTGTTCATTTACTCGCTTAAATTTAAATGCTTTAAAAGCATTGTTTCAACATGCAAAAATTCTTCTCTCAATTACCAACATACAAGGTATTCCTATGAAACGTACAAATGTAGAACATGCGTATTTCCCCCATGAGGACATCTCAAGTTTTTGCTCTATGTTAACCATATTATTAATAAATTAATCATATGAAAGCCCGCACTATAAAGGCCTGCTACAGTTAGACTAGAATGACGTCCGAATGACGTTGGGGTTTCCGTAAGGTCCATTTTAACAGAGCTTAATTAAAATTATCGTAGTTGGATGAACGCAAACGAGCCTAAAAGGACGAATGAGCGACTGAAGAGACAAACTGATGGCCAAGATGCAGTTGAATCTTTTTCTTGTAACAACAGCTGGTAAGTTATTTGTATTGACATTTGTCAATGTGTGTTACATATAGGCTGACAGCCCATCACAATATAATGAGTTTGCAATACAAACATAATGACTGAAAAACAAGGTGTATTTTATTGGTTTTCATTAAATTCTGCAAAATACGAGAAAATGAAGTCTTAAAACATGAAGAAGGTCCCATCATGAATTTTACTAATGATAAAAGATGAAAAGAGGGATTTTAGAGCTGATTTTAGTGTTCTGTATTGAGCTCGAAATTAGTTCCTGCGTCTTTATGGTACCAGCACAAAATAAAATTAATTTATTCTACGATGTTCCCACGCATATAAGCATCGCTATGCATTTATACACAGTTTCACAGTTATCCATTATTTGATTAAACTTTAACTGGCTGCAGTATTGTTATCGTCATTTTAGTTTCATGGATATTGGTAAGTGGTTCCAGCGCCACTAGTGAAGAGAGCACCATTGATGCCGTCATGTCCGAAGTTCTATCTTGCCTCAGAATCCCAGGATTGTCAGTAACTCTGGTGAAAAATGGACGTGTTATTTTGGCAAAAGGCTATGGAACAAAGGACAAGAACGGCCAGGAACCCGTTACAAGCTCCACATTGTTCAGCATCGGATCGTTGACGAAAGCATTTTCAGCTACTTTGCTCTCCAAAATATTGTATGAAAAGGGGTAAGGGTACTCAGTTTCTAGCTTGCCATCGTGTTTTAGTTCAAACTCACATTTAAAACACTTTATACTGCCATATCCCTGTCAGTCTCGATAGCCTTCAATTACAAAACGAATACCATACGCTAACAAAAGTAGGTCTCATGGTTAAATGTTTAAGGATGAAAGGAACGAGATATGGACACGTTTATGATACACTTTTATTTTCAATCACATTTACATGTACAGAATTTTTTTTCAAATTTCTGATATTCAAAATTAAAAAAAAAATTCGTGGAAAATCACATATAGGCATATATATATATATATATATATATATATATATATATATATATATATATATATATATATATATATATATAATGTAAGATGTGAAAAAACTATACCGTAAAAAATAAATGAATACACTTACCATCTGTTATTTGCGATTAACCATGATCAATCGACACCTAAACTCGTATTCATATTTGCATTTAAACGGAAGTTCAGCTACGGAGTGAATTGCTAATGCCCACCTTTATTCCCTTTCTAAATTACTTGCCATTTTTCATTGACCTTATGTTCGGCCACGTATGCCATGAAAGCATTTAATGGCCTTTTTTCCGGAAAGTGACTTTTTATGTCATTTAACTCAAATTGTGAAGAGCTATGGCATCATATTAATATTTTTACCTATGAAAATAACTATATGAATCGATAAGTTATGAGTTACGTCGATAGAAACACATTTTTCGGATGAGATTTCAATTTTTTTTATAATGTACAGAAAAACTGATCACGAAAATAAATTTATGTATATATGTTTATGCAGGCACGATCTAGAAACTCCGTTGACAACAATTGGAGAGTTGAATGATTTGCGATTTTCTACTGAAGAATTAACGGCACATGTCACTGCCCGAGACCTCCTCAGTCACAGGACCGGTATTCCCAGCTACGACAAAGCGAGACTGAGTGGACAAATAACGTTAGATAACATTGCTCAGTAAGCTGTATCCTTTCTGTGTAGTTATATGAACTGGATACAATTGTTTAAGCCTTTACATATGTTATAAGAATAATACTAAACTTCTTTCAGGGAACTTATTAAAGCTTTATAATAAAAAATTACAAACAGTCACAAAACAAAACTGAAAACATTATTATGTCATCTTCATTTGAGAGACCAAATCTTCCAAGATACTAGAGTTGTTAGTATTATTTCATTTCAGGATACTGCCGCTACTCCAAGCAGCGTTTCCACTCAGAAGCAAATTAATGTATAACAACCTTATGTACGGGTTAGTTGGTCACGTGACACAACGTCTGACGAGGAAGCCATGGTCAGATGCCATGCAGGACGAGCTGTTAAAACCAATAGGCATGCGACACACCGCCATCCTAAATACGTCAAATTACGAGCATTTCCAGTTACCAACACCCTATGATTTTACTAAAAGGAACTTCAACGCATCAAGAGAAATTTCTCCTAAAATTTTAAAGTAAGCTCTATTTGTTGTCAGTCCTGTGCAATCATAACAAATGCGTACTCCTTTGCAACATAAAAAAAAATTCAGTAGACTTGATAGAATAAGTAGGCCTAATTTGTGACAATTGCAGGCAATCGGGTTGTATCGGGTGAATAATATAATGTCCCCAACTCGAAAATTTAATCCTCAATAGAGCAAAATAGCCTGCGATTATCATAATCGGTCTTGGCAAGGACAAATTTGACCAAGTATCTGTGATTGTAGAGGCTAGTCATTTTTAATGCGGACAAAACGTGTTCATTGCTCGTGTAGTCCCTGACTGTAGGCATAGTCGATAAGCTACATTCTTTTGGAGAAATAATCTTTAGACAATGCCATGGTTGAGAAGAAGATTAGCCTTCCTAAGACTACTATATATTGGCATTGCATTTTTGGGTTTGTTCTATTCTGTTCTGAGTCAGAGGTTATACCATTGAAGTAACTTAATTTCTCTCCCATATAATGAGCACTATGTAAAAATGATGTAAGGAACATTATCTATATGCACCCGATGCCTGTTCTATCATTGCATAAATTCTATATTCGCGAATGTCCTAATGAGCTGCCTATTTGCCCCTAGCCATAAAAGAACCCTTTATCACTGGGTGTTATTCATAGTAACGCAATTTCCAGTATCAGGCCCGTAGCCAGGAGGGGGTTGCGGGGGGGGGGGGGGTTCGAAAGAACCGCCCTTTTTGCTGGAAAAGGTCCACTCTGGGTAAAATTTTATCTAGGTACATGAAGTTTTTATAGAAAAAGGTCCACTTTTTCAGAAAAAGAACCCCCCTTTTAAAATTGCTGACTACGGGCCTGAATATACTACTAGAACAATATGCGTCTCACTAGCTCCATTTTATACGTTAAAAATGTCTTATTAACTGAAATTATTCTATCATTGCATAAATTCTATATACGCTAATTTCTTAATGAGCTGCCTATTTGCCGTTAGCCATAAAAAAATTCTATATCACTTAGTGCTACTGATAGTAACACATTTTCCAATATGCATCTAGAATAATATGTATCTCACAAACAGGGCCGTAGCCTCCGGGGGGGCAAGGGGGGGGGGCAGCTGCCCCCCCGGGGGGGGAGGAAAAAAAAAAAAAAACACAAAAAAAAAAAAAAAAAAANTGCTCAGGCTACGGCCCTGACAAATACCATTTTTGTACGTTAAAAATATATGTCATATTAACTAACCGTACGTTATCTGTGTTACACATTTAAGCAATTGATCAGATAAGACGCTTGGTGGATATCAAGTCAATTTTTTCCTACGCATACTACAACAAAATAATGCATTCTAACAGGCTATGGTCCATGAATGCCCCCTCAATGGCGATCGTTTCTGACTCAGTAGACATGGGGAAATGGATACTGTTTCACCTAAACGAAGGCCGAGCAGAGGACGACACTCAAGTTATCCCACAGGAAGTTCTTGCAGAAACATACAGGCCTGTCATTCCTGTACCTCATCCCCGCAACAAGTTTACAGCTCGCCCCATAACTCCCGTCACCTTTATATTCGAGGAATATGGCTGTGCGTGGAAAGTGGGATATTACCGAGGTATTATATTATATTATATTATATTATATTATATTATATTATATTATATCATATTATGACTATTTGATTGTGTTATACTGTAGTGCAAGTATAAATATTTGTATCACTGTCTTATATTTTTGAAATTCACCTAGATGCAATTGCACCAACCTGAGAGAATGTGCAATATGTATAAGTATCGTTATCTGTGTTGTTAAATACTTATTATTCAGCTTCAGTTATCTGGGAATTGTAGCTCTGGATCCTTGGTTGCCTCCAAAATGTGATGCGGCGTTAGTTAGTACTCCATTTCAAAACGAGGGTTATCATAATCTATAAAGTAGAAATCTCCATTTGAAAAAAAAAATCGGGAGGTGTCATGTAAGAAAAAGTGATGATTTTTTCTAGAATTTTATTTTATTTCGCCATTGCGTGGTATTTACATAGAACTCTCATGTGTATTCTTTGCAGGCTACCCACTAGTTACGCATTCTGGATCGACCCACGGATTTTCTTCCATCCTAACATTCATTCCTTCAATGAACATCGGCGCCTACCTGAATTTTAATACGTTTGACAGATCTCATTTTAGAAGACGCGTGATAATGGCATACTTGTTGGACATCCTTTTGGAAGAGACTCCATGGCTGAACAGTTCAAGTATCTGCACGTTCCCAGCTCCGTTTGCTGAATGGCAATATATTCCCAAGTCCGGTGCAAACCGAACGCGCGGCACAGCGGCACGGGCACTCAGCAGCTACGTGGGACGATATCATCACCCGCTTTTCGGCAGCGTCAACGTTGTTCATAATGCCACTGAACCGTTTCTCCGCATGTTTTACGGGCCACTAGGCCACTGGGCACTATTCCCAAACAATTCGGACGAGTTCTTTGGAGTGGGCCAAGGGGCTGTTTGGAATTTTGCACTCAAGGACCTTAAGTTCACAAGCCTTAGCGCAAATAATGAAGATATAGATGCTTTTATCATCACATCTTTTGAAGAGAAAAAACCACCAATTTTCAAGAAAGTCACGGAAGTGTCGGGTATAAATTTAAACTTGTTTCTTACCATATTGTTTTTGTTATCATTACTGACTTATCATATAGTTGCGCATATGGTAAAACGTAAAAGAAAATCAAATTAAAATGTTTTCAAATAAAGATAAATCGAATCTATGTTTGATTATAAAAAGCTTAATTATTTCTTAATTTTTTTAATTATTTAAGAAATAGTTGAAACAAAATTTGTTTGGTCATTTGAAAAAAAAATGTCATCAAAAATACCACTAAGTGACTTTGTTTTTAAAAATAAAAGTAATAAACAGTTAAAATATGTGCTGTTTACTATCGACAATTATGATATGTATGAAGATGACTTATGATTTTCATCTTTGTTTTTTGCGCGAAATAAACCACAAAAGCATTTTTTCTTCGGCATTCTATATATACAAATTGGCTTATCTTACAACCGTTATGGCATCGTTGCTGTTGTCCTCTCTCTCTCTCTCTCTCTCTCTCTCTCTCTCACGGCTTTACAACATGTTGATGTTTTACGTTTGCTTATTATAAAAATATTTCTATCAATCCCCTTGCACGGTACACTCTCTTATCTCTCTACACCTGCATTATGATTCAAACGTCATCTTTCTTTCCATTTATTTTATGTTAAGTTTTCTTTCCATTCCATTCTATTATTCAATCGATAATTAACACCCATCAATAATAAACATTATATTTGCAATTCTTTGGAATTATTTTGGTCATTACAAAATAATGTAAATCAAGAAGACTGCTGAGGGCTTTTTTGTGCAAAAATAGGAAATTTCTTTGTGTCATCGACTAGTGCTTATCAACTATTAGCAACTTCCAAACTTACAAAATAATGCCTGAATATACATTTTTGGCCACTTTGCAAGTGATTGCATGCACTCCTCCTTTCTAATTCCGTCGAAAATTCTTACTCTACTTTTTGCAGTCCATGTATATGTATGCCAGACGGGCTGTTGCTGGTTTAGAAGACACAATAAAGGGTACCGGAGAAGATCAGCATTGGTCAGAATTGTGCCGGAAGTGTGACGTCAAATGGTGTTAGAAGCGAAGCTGAGTGGTCATTTTAACCTGGAGGTGAACGGCAGAGAAGACATGTAGTCGGAGGAAAAAGAAGTTTTCTATACAACATGGTAAGATAACTCTCTTTTTTTTACGCATTTTGGGCAGAGAATACTTGTAGAAATAACAGATGCATGATATGAAAACGTGACACGGAACTTGAAGGTGCAAAATCGTGCGTAATTTGCGGTCAACTTGTTTTGAAATAAATGCTGCATCGACCGCCAGCGCGACAAAGAGCGTTAAGGGAAAATAATTCCCGGGAGTTTATAAATCGTTGTCATGCAACGTTGGCATTAATATAATCTGATATGTCCATATCTAAGTATTTTGGGGTGTTTTATGGTATGGGCTGCAATTATAACGATGTTATAGAGGTCTTGAAGGACCTTGTAAAAACCAGGAAGTAGTTCGTAACTAACAACTGAACCGTACCGATCTCTGACTGCTGTGCAAAGCTGTATCTTTTTTTCAATATTTTAACGAATTTTTATATCTTTACATGTCCATCTGACATAAAAATTCCACACATATGAGCAGACTAATACACCTTTTACACTGGGGTAGGCACAAATCAGTGACAAATGCCAAGACAAAGGTGACATTCTGACAGCCTCTTATCTGAGCTAAAAATCACAAGTACGCGACTGGCATTTAATGGCATCTTACAGCTTATTACCTGTCAAAATGGTCTTGACTTGCACATTGATTGCTGTGCAGTAGCTCATTTGTTATTAATTGTTCAGTATTAATTTTGCTACTTTTAATTTTACTGAGTCTCAGGAAATGTTGTGTGCCTCTTTGCCCCAGTGTAGGCCCACTTTCTTAAGATGGAACATAGCTGTCCTACCATACATTTCCAGTAGATGAAAAACTGAAAAAGCAGTGGATAGTGAACATCAAGCGTGATGTAGGGAAGTCATTTCAGGTATATATTTTTCAGGGTGGTGGTGGCGAGGGGCTATACTTAGTGACAGGAAAAAAGATATTCTGTCATCTGTAATGGTTTTGCTCTCATAAGTTACATGGGTTTTGATTATTGTTGATTTAATATATAGTAAATGGTATATTTATATTAAACAATTACTACATATTTTTGTGTAAATAAAATNTGCTTTGTGCTAGTCGACGTTGGCAGTGACGTTGTTTTCTGCTTTGTGCTAGTCGGCGTCGGCTGTAACGTTGTTGTCACTTTTTTGCTAGTTGACGTAGGCTGTGACGTTGTTGTCTGCTTTGTGCTAGTCGACGTTGGCTGTGACGTTGTCTGCTTTGTGCTAGTTGATGTTGGCAGTGATGTTGTTGTCCGCTTTGTGCTAGTTGACGTTGGCGGTGACGTTGTTGACATGATCACCGAAGTTTTTGGCGTAACTTTTATCGTCGAGGGTCTTGTGCCAACTGTCGTCACTTTTGGACGTCTAGTCTTCTTTTCGGTCGTTACTTTTTGAGGCTCCTTGGTAGTTGAAGTCACTTTGGTTACTGTACCTATTGCAAGTGAAAAATATACCAATTCTAAATCCTCCCCTTATACAATACCAAGAGCTTTAATTGCTGTAGAATTCAATGGCAAATTTATATTAAGCCCAAGTTAGACCAAATGTGTAGTCTGTGGGCTAGATATAGTTTATGCTAAATAGTTTCTTATCGCAGACTGTGGCTCGCCTACCTTTTTTAGCCTTACAAATATAAGGGAACTTCCTTGCACAGTCACGTTGAGTTAGCTGTCCGCTCTGCAAACCGTTAACTAGTGCACAGTGGTTATTGGAGCTTTTTTCAGGTTTTTGCCATATCCTGGTGCGAAAAATATGTTCTTAGTGTAATCGATAATAATCTGAATTTAAACCACAACCAGTTTCTGGAGCAAAAGTTCAAAAGTACGCTCCAAAGTGTAGGTTCAGGTACATATGTTATTTTTTTACTTTCTGTATCATGTATTTTGGGAAGAAATATTGATGAACTGATATTAAAATGGCATTTCCATGCATTAAGTTACGCAAGTGCAATTTACAGAGAAAACAAGGAAGACATAAGCTTCAAAATTCACTCTATGGGTTTAGTTAGTGATCACCAATTGTATGAAGATTTTCACTTGACGCTACGATTATGTTTCCACAAAAATGGTCATTATAAAACTTCCACAAAGATTTAACTTGCAAAGGATGAGTGCGGGACGTGCACGTCGTACATGCACATGTAGTTTCACGCGCACACGTGCACACCTCAGACTCAGAGATATGTTTCCACGCGCCGTCAAAAATAAACTTACTACAACTTACGCAAGCGATTTGTCGCCATTCTTCTCTGCCCATTTCCACCTTCCTTTGATATTGTTGAAGCTAGACCACCACTTCTTTAGACGGGAATCTTTCTTTTCATATTTCAACATTTGTTGACTTAACCATTGCTATGTACCCGACATGAAATACAAAATATGACATTTTAACAACAACAAAATCAATAATAATAATAATAATAATAATAATAATAATAATAATAATAATAATGTAACTTTAAAAAAACAACATTGCTTAACATTTTGTTATTTCAGTATTGCAGACTCCATAATGCTGTATATCAAATCTGTTGTCCTTTCTGTAAAAGCGAACAGCAGACACCTACCAGCTCGCATTCTGAGGAATAAGAGAGCAGATCTGCATTCTGGGAAGCACAATCTGCGCGCGCATCAGGCCATGTTTTCCTATCAGAGTAACTGCTGAAACTGAAGCAGAAGTTGCTGTACGGGCTTTCTTTCCAGCCCTTGGGACAGCCGTGTTGGTACTCTGCAAATACGAAGGTACATTGTCAGCCCTGTGTTGATGGGTATAACGCTGTAAGACTGATAATTCCAAGGAGAAAGTCTTATATAAATGCATGATTTTAATCATAAAAATAAATGGTGCTCCTAATTTTGATATGATTGACGACTGTGTGTTTGTGGGTAGTTGGTAGTTAGGTTAAACCTGAAGAGATAAGTCAACCCCCACCCATAGTATCCATTGGAAATTCTTCCCAGGGCGGTGTAATGAAACTGAGGGTCCGTGTAACAGAAAATCCGCCCTCCATTAAGTTATAATGGTTAGGGTTAGTCTGACCTAAGTGGGTCAAAATTTAAGGCGAGGCTTACCTGTACAAATGAATGGGAAGCGGACTCTCTGTCATGGAGGAGTCTCTGTCACTTTACACCGGGATCATGAGAGGAAATGGGCTACACAGATTTTGCAGTCAGTACCACATGCACATAATTTTGTTAACCGGCATTTTTTACATTTGTCTTCAAATTTTTTTATGAAATTTCATTTCTTTATCTCAAATTTTGCTAACAGGCTTTGTTTAATTTTTGTTAATATGGCAGACAAAATTACTTGACTTTCATCGTATCGCTCGTTACAACGGTATTTGGGGGATGGGGGGGGGGGGGGGGGGTGGTAGGGAAATAGGGGACAAGGGGGCCTCGGAGGACGTGCCTGTACTGAATTCGTCATTTATTAATGTTGTCAACAAGTTCTGCTTGACTTAAGGGACGTTTATGACAGTCTGTGTAACGGTCAGAGATAATGGACACCTTTGTTTGCCGCCTGGTTCACAACCTACAGGATAATACGGGCTTCAAAACTGGACTTTAGTTCTGATGACCCAGCGGTGATGTTACATTAACCTTGGACCCTAGATGGGTCGTAGCATCAACTGGTCAGTTACAAAATGGCCAGTTAAGAAAAGTCCTTGTGGATAATTAAACACAGATATACCTATTGCATTTTATCTCTTTTTTTTTCTTTTTTGTCTCATCGCTGGCATGTCAAGTTCCTTTTTCGGAGTCTTTACTGACTTTACTGACTAGGAACATGACTTGTTTTGATGATTGATATACCATCTTAACCTAAACTTCTTTATTTCCTTCATTTCTTTGAAATCTACATGAAAATACCTCTTTTTAAACTCATCGACAATGCACGACACACACGCATATTGGGACCTCATTATTTAACGACTCTTGTCATATATACATGTACATTGTAAAGCAGAGCAAGGCAATCGCAACTCTTCATTTGACGGTAAAAACTTTTCTCCGAGTCTGAAATTTATGGGAGGTTGTTCTTAAATTCTGAGCTTTCTACCAAACTTTGTGGCTACATAAAGGCTACCTGGTCTACATACTGGTGTATAAAAACGCCTTTCACTTTCACTTACTGCTTGTCTTACATTTTGGCTGTGTTGTCGGGTGCGTTGTCGGGTGCGTTGTAGGGAGCGTTGTAGGGAGCGTTGTTGGGCGCGTTGTCGACGGCGTTGTTGGACGCGTTGTTCGGTGTGCCCTGGTAGGACTTGCAGTGGTCTGCCTATGCTTCCCTTGACAAAGCCATTTCCCTGGACTATTTCCCCTCCAACAGATAGTTGTCTTCACTATCTTCCTAACATCAGTCGTGTGCGCGAGATGGACGGTGCAGACTGCAAGGAACGTTAACAGGAGCGTCAGAGGGGCACGCATGCCGTACGGTGTAGTGCTACCCTACTAATAATGTAAACGAATAACGATTCCCAAAAGAACGAGTTAGACAGGTACCGAAGGCAAGAAGTGGGTCCTTCACACGACACGCGCCAGAGCACGGGACAGCACATAACATTTCTGGCCATATGCATTGTCCTTATATACTGCAATCACTCGGCAACACGTGGTTTGATACGCTATGTGTGACGTAATTGCCTGATATGACCGCAGCCACTCCGTGGTTGAACAAATTATGAATGAAACTCGATTATTTTTATCAACATGAAAACCGTCATAATAGTCTATAGATGTGAGGATTGTGGTGTTTGTCTTACGTACAATTAAAAGTCAAAAAGTAGTCCTACACCGCATTATCTCTGATGGCTTTCTTATACGAGAACAAGCTACACTTATGGAGCAATTCTCAAACATATGAAGAACAATTCGACATTTCATAAACATCATGGGTGGACCAAGTTCATTTTCCAACTTTTATTGTCATTCTAAGTAGGTATCATAAATTGTCGACGGAAAGTGAACGTAGGCGTATAGTGGGGAGAGTCCTATGACAAAGTCTGATATGAAAACAAATGAACCCACTAATCTGTGATAGGAGTATATTTGAGTCTGAGTAACAGTACGGTTAATGTGTGTTCCGGTGATAAAATATGAGAACTACTAGTTGATTAAAGTCTTTCAACCATAAATCGATACATTGGTAGTAAATAAATTCTCTATAACCTTTCACAATATCTTGGACCGCGAAAAATTTTCGTATACAAAAAGCATGGAGATATTTTAATCAGTTGTCAATCTACTGGTTATTTATATACTTTCCATAATATCACACGTTTCGTGATGTTGAAAAAATATTTGTAGACTTAATGGACTTATTTCGGCCAATGAAAAGTGATATGAGTTAAAATATTCAATAAGTAAGTTTATGGTGGTGGCGTAAGGCTGCTGCAGTCTAACTCGGGACAACATCGACCGGCTTTCGGGGGTTTCAAGACGCATCCAGGGGGGACCTTGCCCGTCCAATCAGGACACCTAAAATAAAAATTAAACTTAAAATTGCGTGTCAAATTTAAATTACGTGTCAACTGTGTTAACTGAACATACAAATTAACAGTGGAACAAGTCTCTAAAAATGCATTCATAGTAAATTCATTATAAATGTTATACTTGGCAACTGATAATATATGTTTTAATGATGAGACAGAAAGACGTGAAGCTAAAGATTTTAACGTACAAAGGTTCGCAGTAGATGAAATTCAACGAAGGCCGAATGCAGATGCAGCTTTTCTCACAACCAACATTCCATCTCTCATTTTGGCTGTACAATACGTTGTTGTCTATGCAGCGGTCTGAAATAGAGATGATGACACTGTCTCTTTAACGGATAGACAAACTTCGCACACGCGCCAAAATATACTAGAGAATAACACCGGTATTCCTCCACGTACACATCTAATAACACACACGTGCGCATTCGCAAGCACAAAATAAAGATATGAATTAAATAAATGAATAAATAACAAGGTTGGGAAACACATTTATCAATTTCAACGTTAACATACACCAGTTTCCAAAGTGCTTACCTTTTGGAGCCGTCACAATTGACGCCTTTTCAGTGGTACTGGTAATAGTTGTAGCAGCAGTAGTAGTAGTAGTAAAAGTAATGGCTGGCGAAGACGACAGAGTTGACAGTGGCATTGTTGGCTGCTTTGTGCTAGTCGACGTTGGCTGTGGCATTGTTGGCTGCTTTGTGCTAGTCGACGTTGGCTGTGACGTTGTTGTCTGCTTTGTGCTAGTCGACGTTGGCTGTGACGTTGTTGTCTTCTTTGTGCTAGTCGACGTTGACTGTGACGTTGTTTGCTTTGTGCTTGTCGACGTTGGCTGTGACGTTGTTGTCTTCTTTGTGCTAGTCGACGTTGGCAGTGACGTTGTTGTCTGCTTTGTGCTGGTCGACGTTGGCTGTGGCGTTGTTGTCTGCTTGGTGCTAGTCGACGTTGGCAGTGACGTTGTTGTGTGCTTTGTGCTAGTTAACGTTAGCTGTGACGTTGCTGTCTTCTCTGTACTAGTTGAAGTTGTTGATATGGTCGTCAACTTTTTTGGCGTGGGTCTCGTGGCAACTGTCGTCACTTTTGGACGCCTAGTCTTCCTTTGGGTTGTAATTTTTAGGAAGTTTGTGGCAACTGATGTTACTTTTGGACGACACGTCTTCCTACGGGTCGTAATTATTGGAGGTTTCTTGGTATTTGAAGTCACTGTGGTTGCTACTGTACCTATTAATGAAAAAGGCTATACACATTTATAGGCTAAATTCTCCCCTACATCCAACATGAAGGACTTAAATTGCATTGGAATTCATTGGTAAGATTAAGCACTTGCAAGACCAAATTTCAAAACCCGTGTGCTGTACATGATGTATGCAAATTACTTACAGACTGTGGCTGACCTACCTTTTTTAGCCTTACAGATATAAGGCAATTTCCCCGCACAATTGCCTTGAGTTAGCCGCCCGCCCCACGACCCGCTCACAAGTCCACAGCGGCGTTTGGAGCGCGGTCCCTCTTTCCAGACTCTGGTGCGGGAAAAGAAATTTCTAGTGTTATCGATGATATTCCGAATCTTACCGACAATCATTAAGAATAGTACTCTACTGACATGCAACTTACAGGACGTCAGAGATAAGTATAAGACAACTTACGCGAGTGATCTGTTGCCATTTTTCTCTGCCCATTCCCAACTCCCTCTGATGTTTATAAAGCTAGACCACCACTTGTTTAAACGAGAATCTCTCTTTTCATAGTTGAGCATTTGTTGAGTTAGCCATTGCTATGTATCCGACATGAAATACAAAAAAGACACCTATAAGAATAATAATGATAATAAAATAACAAAAACAACAAATTGATAATTATTATCATATTAATGCATTTTGAAAGAAAACCCAGTATTATTTAACATTTTACGTGTATACTATTACAATATTAGAGACTCCCATAATGTTGTATATTATTCCTTTTATACTTTTTGAAAAATTGCAGAAAGGGGTACCGTAAATTACTTACCTGTTCGCATTCTGAGGAATAAGACAGCAGATCTGCGTTCTGGGAAGCACAATCTGCGCGCGCATCACGCCACGTTTTCCTATCAGAGTAACTGCTAAAACTGAAGCAGAAGTTGGTGTACGGGCTTTCTCTCCAGCCCTTCGGACAGCCGTGTTGGTACTCTGCAAACATAAAGATCCATTATCGATCCAACTAGTATGATGGGTTTATCTGAACGCTCCCTAAAACTGTCGCCCTTTTCTCTCTGAACCAGTAGTCTAATCAGCGACATGTAGTTTCCTTCGCGAAGTCTTTTGGCACATGATTGTTTTGACAATTTTCATGTTAAATATTACATTTAACACTAAACTTCTATCTTCATCTCCTTCAATTTCTTTGAAATCTACACGGAAATACCTCAATTTTATCTTATGGACAACATACATACGCACACAGAAAGTGTAGTTTACATAAAAGTCTAAACATGTAGTCATTATACTAGTCTGTTAGGTAGCCTATTTTCTAGTCTTTTTACATAACTTGTCTATGTATTAGTCTGTATGTGTTGCTAGTATATATGTATTAGTCTAATCATGAAGTAATTGCTTTACATGATATTTATCAGTTTCACTTACTTCCTGTCTTACATGTTGGCTGTGTTGTTGGGTGCGTTGTCGTTTGCTTAGAAGTTCTAGTTGACTTTGGCTGTGACGTTGTTGACGTTATCAGCGGGGTAGGTTTCGTGGCAACTGTTGTTACTTTTGGACGCCTAGTCTTCCTTTGAGTCGTAACTATTGGAGGTTTCTTGGTATTTGAAGTGACTTTGGTTACTATTGTACCTTTTTATGAAAAAATACACAAGTAAAGGCTTAATCCTCCCATAATGCAACACCAAGGACAATTCGTTGACAAAATTAAGCGACAGTAAGACCGACATTGTAACCCGTGGGCTAGACAAGATGTATGCAATTTAGATACAGACTGTGACTAACCTACCTTTTTTAGCCTTACAAATATAAGGCAATTTCCCCGCACAATTGCCTATTGCTAGCCGCCCGCCCCACGACCCACTCACCAGTCCACAGCGATGTTTAGAGCGAGGCCCCTCTTTCCAGATCCTGGTGAGGAAAAGAAATTCATAGTGTTATCGATAGTATTCCAAATCTTAATGACAATCAATCAAAGGAAGTTTTCCACTGACATACAACATTAGGCTAAGATGTATTTGCCATTAGGCTAATGTGCGTTTTTCACTTTGCATATATTGATATTTCTTGTGGGATATATACATACATTGAACTTAAAAGGGAATTCAGTTACCTTTTATGGACAAGGACTTGTAAAAACGAGGGAGATATAAGTAACAATATCATCCTTAGGTTTCACTTTATCATTTAGGCCCTACACTTGTTTCATGTCGCCTTGTTTCCACAAATTTTTCATTATAAAGCTTCCAACCACAACAATTCGCCTAGCATGGGATGTGTGCTGAATATATTCATGTGCGGGTATATGTAATTCCCTTTTATTGTGCAGGTACAAGTCGTCAGAGCTAAATATATAACTACTTACGCGAGCGATCTGTCGCCATTTTTCTCTGCCCATTTCCAACCCCCTCTGATATTTACAAAGCTAGACCACCACTTGTTTAGACGAGAATCTCTCTTTTCATACTTCAGCATTTTTTGAGTTAGCCATTGCTATGTATCCGACATGAAATACAAAATATGACATCTCTAATAATAATAATAATAATAATAATAATAATAATAATAACAATGGTAATAGTAATAATGATAATAATATTAATGCATTTTGAAAAAAAAATCCAGCATTAGGGCTACTTATCATTTTACGTGTATATTATTTAAATATTAGAATTTAGAGACTCCCATAATGTTGTATATTATTTCATGTATACTTTTTGAAAAAGGTTAGAAAAATGTAAACGGAAAACACCAACCATTTCACATTCTGAGGAATAAGAGAGCAGATCTGCATTCTGGGAAGCACAATCTGCGCGCGCATCATGCCATGTTTTCCTATCAGAGTAACTGCTGAAACTGAAGCAGAAGTTGCTGTACGGGCTTTCTCTCCAGCCCTTCGGACAGCCGTGTTTGTACTCTGCAAATATAAAGATCCATTATCCATTGTTAAAGCAATGCTGTAAGACTAATTATTCCGTTGAGAAAGTCTTACCGCTAACTGTCCTCTCAAATAAATAAATAAATAAATTTATCTGCAGTCAGCACTTTGCACTGACAGAATGGAAAAGAATTTGTCGAAGGGCGGGGGGGGGGGGTAAGAATGAAAATGATCCCTAATATAAAAACAATAGGCGTTAACAATTTCATTTTGTAATCTATGTACATGTAGTTATTATGGAGATTTATGGAGATTTTGTTTCTCGCTCGTTACAATATTTCCCCCTCCCCTCCTTTTTTTGGGTGGAAGAAAGAGGAAACCAGGGGGGAATCTCTCAGGCGGTGCACCCTCTGGATTCGCTATTTATCTATGTTGTCAACAGGTTCTGGCTGACGTCAGGTTAACTGTTGACAGTGTGCGTAGCGGTCAGAGATAATGGACACTAGTGCTTGCCACCTGTGTGTAACCTACAGGACAACACAGGAATGAAAACTGGACTTTAGTTCTGATGACCCAGCAGCAATGTCAAACATCAACTGCCCAGATACAAAAACTGACCGGTTAAGAAAAGTCTTGTGATCTATTTAACATAGAATAATAAAACTGTCGCACTTTTCTCTCTGAAGCAGTATTCTCATCACTGGCTTGTAAAGTTCTCTTCACAGAGGCTTTACGGCGCATGATTTTTTAAACAGCTTTGGTGTTAAATATGACATCTAAGCCCCAAAAATGTCTTAATTTCCTTCATTTTCTTTGCTATCTACGAGGAAATATCTCATTTTCATCGAATCGAAAATTTACGTACGCGCACAGAAAGGATCATTTAACGGCTGTTGTCAAAAGAAAAATATATGAATCTTTATATACCTGTATGAAAAAAACGAGGAAATTGCTTTTCCTTTTATCAGAAAGCATTTTATCTCCTAGTCCGAAATTGAATTTTTTTTTAAATTTCTGAGTTTTCTTCCTAACTGCACGTGGTAAAAATAGCTAGCTTTAATTTATATAAAAGTCTATACATGTAGTCAATATACCAGTCTGTACCTATTCCTAGCTTATTTTCTAGTCTTTTTACATAACTTGTCTATACTAATCTATACGTAGAACTAATCTACATACTAATGTCTTTACATGACGTCTATCACTTTCACTTACTGCCTGTCTTACATGTTGGCTTTGGTGTCTGGTGCGTTGTCGTGTGCGTTGTTGGTCGCGTTGTCGGGTGTATCCTGGTGGGACGTGCAGTGGTCTGCCTATATTTTCCTGGACAGTTCCACTTCGTTGGTCTTCTACCGGTACAACAGAGATGTGTTTTCCAACAGAGATGTCTCGCACCAAGGCGTTGCACCCCTGTAGTGTGTACACGGTAGACGGTGCAGACTACAAGAAGCACAAGCAGCAGAGGAACACGCATGCCGCACGGTGTAATGTTACCCTACTGGTAAGGGAAACGATTGGCAACGCCCAAAGACCGAGTTAGAAAGGCACAGAGAGCAAAAGGTGGGTCCTTCACACGACACGCGCTAAGCAAGTGACAGTGCTTAAGTTTTCTGACCAGGACACTGGTACTGTTCATATATACGACAATCACTCGGCAACGCGTGGTTTGAGACGCTATGTGTGACGTAACTGCCTGATGTGACGACATGTTTCATAACCACTCGGTGTTGGAATAACTTGTGAATTAAATTTAATTAGGACAAATTTTCAATGTTATTTCAGATAAAAAATTATGCAATATATTTAGAGAGGGGTATAAACTGAAGAAAATTGTTATGTCATTGAGACGATATGAGACGATATCCGAATGGTTTTATTTGCCAAATACATGGAAAACAAACCAAAATTAATAATTTGTTGAAATATATACGACATTACGTTTGAGAGTGGACTTGGTAAAAGGAAAATACAGGATTCACATGTGATCAATCTCGGTTAACTATATCTTGCAAAAGTATAAATTTAATTATTCATTTTAGTAGTTCGTTTACCATTTTAGTCCTCATTTTAACAAATGGCGTTATGCGAAAATGGGTCACGAACCAAATCTCACATAGACAAGATCATTTCAACATTTCACAAATAAAGTTATTACATTTTGATTACGTAATGGAGAAGTTTTATTTTTTATTGTTATAAACTATTTGTGCGAGCAGTCTTATCAAAACAAAGAAATATTCAAAATTTAATATAAATACCATTCTGTAAGCCTATAGTATAATTTTACAAATGGCAAAAACTCAAATAATTTCTCTCGCTTTGCTTGTGATAGATGGTAAACTGATGAAAGTCGAAATAATCAAGCTGAGAGAAACGTAAGAAGTAATAAAAAACACTGAAAAGTCATCCTATCCAAAACTAGAACTTTATTTTCCAAACAAGAGACAAGAGTAATCCACTCCCCTCAACAATATATTTCATGCAGACCTATGATTTGCATGTCTAGGTCAATAAATCCCTATGTTGTCATATCCGTGTATGGTATTGTTTCAACATCAGTCTGTCTATTTGATAACAGGTACTCTAGAAATAATGTCTGCATAATAACTGAGGCTGTCCTATTTTTTATCTTTGTCTGCACATTCACTGTGAACAGCAACAGTACACTAGTGTACGTGTATGCTTGGTGAGGAGAAAAAAGTCAGCACTTTGAAATATGTGTTTTCTCGCCAAGTTTATGTATCTGACACCTTGGTCAAAATGCGGTCCATGATCCACCCAGGCAGTAGAGGTCCTAGGATTGCCATAAGCTGGAATATTGAGAACAATGCTTGAACATGAAAAATAGGTTATAGGTGGCGCTGCACATAGTCGTGCTGAGTCTCAGCGACTACTGGATCTGCAAGACCGTTTGACTCTCTTGTTATCTTTGATGAAAGCGTGAATGCGATGCGCAGTCACACCTGACACATTCGTATTGTCAGAATGTCTCATGCATAGAAATTGTAAGTTACTGCCTGTGGAATGATGAAATGGCTATTAACAAGGGATTAATGGTAAATGGATTTCTTCAAGCCTGGCAAAAAAGACACGCACTGGTATGTTAGTGGAGGGGGGGGGGGCACCACAATAATCTTATCAAAGTAAGCCCATTTTTTTCCTGAAAATTACATCGATTTCTCCAAACACCACTAAATGAGTTAATTAACAAGCCAAAAGGATAAAGCAAAACCTCCTTGGCAGTGGTCAAAAATATTCTTGTAACCCTTCCCAAAATTCCTCTACCTGGAAGTGTTACTAGTACCTTATACTTGTCCACTCGAGAGGTGCTGCCCCCTATCAGGTATCTGTCTCTCGGCACCACTGACAACAGCGCATCTTCGAACGCGTCAATGACAGGAGTGACGTCAGTTGCTGAGCCAGTAGCGTCTCCTCCAATGAAGTTCAGCACGTTGCTCACGGTCTTGTCTTTGGGGTAGGCCTCTTTTAGCTCGGTGCTCATGGATTCCCATTGTTCGATCATCTGAGGGCGGATTTTTTCAATCTAAAAAAAGAAGTCTTGTTACTTGAGTTTTATTTATGTATTTACGTCTCCGGTAAGGAATATGATAGTTTAAGAAGGTTATAGCAAAGTTACACTGCATGCGATGAAACACACTCGGAAATATATGGGGATTTGTGTTTATCTCCATTGAAATGACTTTATGAACTTGCAAGATGAAAATGCTTACCTCTTAGAGCTCATGACCAAAGAAACTATCTTTCTACGATCCAAGTCCGAGGGGACTTTCAAAAAGATAAACAGATCATCACACCTCCTCCCCTTTCCAAAGCACTCGTATAATCACTCAACGCCAGGAGGGGTCGTCTTAATGTGATTCCAATAAAGGGAACNATTTTTTTAACAGCTTTGGTGTTAAATATGACACCTAAGCCCCAAAAATGTCTTAATTTCCTTCATTTTCTTTGCTATCTACGAGGAAATATCTCATTTTCATCGAATCGAAAATTTACGTACGCGCACAGAAAGGATCACTTAACGGCTGTTGTCAAAAGAAAAATATATGGATCTTTATATACCTGTATGAAAAAAACGAGGAAATTGCTTTTCCTTTTATCGGAAAGCATTTTATCTCATAGTCCGAAATTGAATTTTTTTTTTTTAATTTCTGAGTTTTCTTCCTAACTGCACGTGGTAAAAATAGCTAGCTTTAATTTATATAGAAGTCTATACATGTAGTCGATATACCAGTCTGTACCTATTCCTAGCTTATTTTCTAGTCTTTTTACATAACTTGTCTATACTAATCTATACGTAGAACTAATCTACATACTATCACTTTCACTTACTGCCTGTCTTACATGTTGGCTTTGGTGTCTGGTGCGTTGTCGTGTGCGTTGTTGGTCGCGTTGTCGGGTGTATCCTGGTGGGACGTGCAGTGGTCTGCCTATATCTTCCTGGACAGTTCCACTTCGTTGGTCTTCTACCGGTACAACAGAGATGTGTTTTCCAACAGAGATGTCTCGCACCAAGGCGTTGAACCCCTGCAGTGTGTACACGGTAGACGGTGCAGACTACAAGAAGCAGAAGCAGTAGAGGAACACGCATGCCGCACGGTGTAATGTTACCCTACTGGTAAGGGAAACTATTGACAACGCCCGAGTTAGAAAGGCACAGAGAGCAAAAGGTGGGTCCTTCACACGACACGCGCTAAGCAAGTGACAGTGCTTAAGTTTTCTGACCAGGACACTGGTACTGCCCATATATACGACAATCACTCGGCAACAGGTGCTTTGAGACGCTATCTGTGACGTAACTGCCTGATGTGACGACATGTTTCATAACCACTCGGTGTTGGAATAACTTGTGAATTAAATTTAATTAGGACAAATTTTCAATGTTATTTCCGATAAAAAATTATGCAATATATTTAGAGAGGGGTATAAACTGAAGAAAATTGTTATGTCATTGAGACGATATGAGACGATATCCGAATGGTTTTATTTGCCAAATACATGAAAAACAAACCAAAATTAATAATTTGTTGAAATATATACGACATTACGTTTGAGAGTGGACTTGGTCAAAGGAAAATACAGGATTCACATGTGATCAGTCTCGGTAAACTATATCTTGCAAAAGTATAAATTTAATTGATTCATTTTAGTAGTTCGTTTACCATTTTAGTCCTCATTTTAACAAATGGCGTTATGCGAAAATGGGTCACGAACCAAATCTCACATAGACAAGATCATTTCAACATTTCACAAATAAAGTTATTACATTTTGATTACGTAATGGAGAAGTTTTATTTTTTATTGTTATAAACTATTTGTGCGAGCAGTCTTATCAAAACAAAGAAATATTCAAAATTTAATATAAATACCATTCTGTAAGCCTATAGTATAATTTTACAAATGGCAAAAACTCAAATAATTTCTCTCGCTTTGCTTGTGATAGATGGTAAACTGATGAAAGTCGAAATAATGAAGCTGACAGAAACGTAAGAAGTAATAAACAAACAACTGAAAAGCCATCCTATTCAAAACTAGAACTTTATTTTCCAAACAAGAGTAATCCAGTCCCCTCAACAATATATTTCATGTACACCTATGGTTTGCATGTCCAGGTCAATAAAACCCTATGTTGTCATATCCGTTTATGGTATTGTTCCAACATCAGTCTGTCTACCTGATAACAGGTACTCTAGAAATACTGTCTGCATAATGATTGAGGCTGCCTTATTTTTTCTCTTTGTCCGCATATTCCGCATATTTCACTCTGAACAGCAACATCCGTATACCGGAAACGGCCAAAGACAAGTGTACGTGTATGCTAGGTGAGGAAAAAAGTCAGCAATTTGAAATATGTGTTTTCCCGCCCAGGTTTAGGTATCTGACACCTTGGTCAAAATGCGGTCCATGATCCAGCCAGGCAGTAGAGGTCCCAGGATGGCCATCAGCTGGAATATTGAGAACAATGCCTGAACATGTAAAATAGACACACAAAAAAAGATACAATCAAAATTACACCTGACACATTAACAGTCACATTGGACACATTTATATTGTCAGAATGCCTCATGAAACATACATTGAAATTATAAGTTACTGCCTGTGGAATGATGAAATGGCAGTTAACAATGGATTTATGGTGAATGGATTTCTTCAGGAATGTGTAAAGTTTTTTAAGCCTGGCAAAAAAGACACTGGCATGTTAATGGGGGGGAGGGGTAGCCACCACAAAAAAAAAATGTAATCGAATTTAGTCCATTTTCCCTGAAAACTGCATCAATAACTCCAAACAAACAACTAAATAAGTTAGATTCTTAACTAACAAGCCAACAAAGGCAAAGCATAAAACTCCTTGGCGTTGTTGAAAAATATCTCTGTGACCCCTCCCCAAATTCCTCTTCCTGGAAGTGTCACTAGTACCTTATACTTGTCCACTAGAGAGGTGCTGCCCCCTATCAGGTATCTGTCTCTAGGCACCACTGACAGCAGCGCATCTTCGAACGCGTCAATGACAGGAGTGACGTCAGTTGCTGAGCCAGTAGCATCTCCGCCAATGAAATTCAGCACATTACTCACGGTCTTGTCTTTGGGGTAGGCCTCTTTCAGCTCGGTGCTCATGGATTCCCATTGTTCGATCATCTGAGGGCGGATTTTTTCAATCTAAAAAAGAAATCTTTGGGACTTTAAGTTTTATTTATGTATATACAGCTCCGGTAAGGAACATGATGGCTTTAGAAGGTTATAGAGAAGTTAAAATGAATGCGATAAAACACACTCGGAAATATATGGGAATTGTGTTTATCTCCATTGAAATGACTTTATGAACATGCAAGATGAATATGCCTTCTTCTAATAGCTCATGACCAATGAAACTATCCTTCTACGATCCAACTCCGAGGGGACTTGCAAAATTAAAGATAAACAGATCATCACGCCTCCTCTCCTTTCCAAAGTACTCGTATAATCACTCGACGCCAGGAGGTGTCGTCTTAATGTGATTGCAATTAGCAAGAGACCAGCGAAGTTGGCATGATCTATGTGGAACGATAGTTTCATTGAGAATGCGCCCTTCCAGGATGCTTACATCTACGATGGCTGTTGCTCCACCAAAGTGTCCGGGCTCTACGATGACGACATCCACTCCAAATGACGTCATTTCCCGTCGAAGGCAATCCGAGAAACATTCTGCGGCAAACTTGCTGCAACTGTACACAGATTCCAGAGGATAAACCACCAGACCTTTCACGCTTGTCACGTTCACAATTCTCCCTGAAATGATAAAAAATTCTTCTGGAAAGAAGACCACGATGATCGAGATTAGTTTGGTCCACAGGGTACCCTCGACCAGAAGCTTGGTGCGTGATGAATGACGTTATTTCTGAAATTCTGTGTTGAAAATCTCGCCGGAAAGTCTGAGAAGTGTACACATAATTTGCCAGAGGAATATCCGCAAATGTCTTAAGAAAAGTCTCTATATGTAGTTCTGGTAGAGTCCTGGCCTTATTTCTCCAATATAATTTGCAATCTTTCGTGTCTTTTTCCAACTTGTAGACGCGCCCTAAGATGCTCATTTTTTAAAAGTACCCATGTGTCCAGATGTATGTGTCATGTACCACACTTAGTTACTTTAATTATTTTGTTCTACAAGGGGAAGTAAAAGAAACTGGACAAAAAATTACCACTTTCCAGTTTTTTTGATTATTCGCGATGAAGCAAGTAACAAAGATTCATTGCTTTTTCTGAAAAAATAAATAAAACAGATAATGCCATACTAATAATAAATACGCAAAAATAGAACACATGCCTCCATCTCTATATTTTTGAAAAAATCCCAAAGGCTCGTATTCGAGAGAGAGAGAGAGAGAGAGAGAGAGAGAGAGAGAGAGAGAGAGAGAAAGGATGAGAGAGGGTGGTAGTATAATATATTAACAAATATGGAAAGGCCTTTCGTACCTTTAGACTTTCTTATAAGTGGAAGAAAAGCCTTTGAAATACGAATCATCCCATAAAGATTGATGTCCATGCATGCCTGGTAGCCGTCCAGGGGAGTAATTTCCACCGCTCCTAGGGGGTTGACGCCGGCGTTGTTTACCACGGCCCAGAACTCTACACAAATCAGAGGACTATTTCATTTGGGCATATATATAGGCCATTTGAAAAATGATGGATAGTTGTAGATTATCTCGAAGCTTACTTTAATCAAGTAATTATATCGATATAATTCCCTGCTTTAATCAATAAAGTCTCTCACTAGCAATAGCATTCAATGAACTTTTGTTCAGTTTTGTCAATAACGAGTATATTCGAGTATATGTCCGGCTCTTCCTTTCATACAGCACTTTTCTTTGGCAAGAGGATAACTATAATAGTCTACGTATTTTTAGACCAATGGATTAATTAATCATCCTTTGCATATAAAATCTCGAAGGTTTCATGTGGGAAATATGTACATGTAGCTCTTCTCTTGTGGTCTTCTTATTTTTAAATATAAAAAAGCCAAATATATGTGCATATGTTAGAAATTTAACATTATATACATGTATATAGAGTCATTTTTACCAAAACTTGCAAAATGTTCAGATATTATCAAGATTGCCCTAATGTAAAAAAGAACAAATTGTATCTGTTTCAGAGGGTCACAAAAATGATATTTTTCTCCAGGTTTACATATAAATGTGTCAAACATAAAAAAACGAAATCGCACAATAAAAAACCCTATTAAATGCTCAAAATGGGTTTGATTATTCTACATGCATTATGGATATTGTTTAGGTTTAAAGAAGCTACTTTTATGTGAAAATAGTTTCATTGGATCTCAGCTTTGATAGTCAGAAAGTTTTCATTTATGATGGGGGGGGGGCGAGAGGGACTAACAAGTCATCATCAAGACTTAGATAATTACTTGTTCACCTTCACCTGATCAGGTAAATCAGTTGTGACCAAGTCTGTCAGAGTGAACAGACGAAACAGTCAACAGGTAAATCAAATATCTGGTTCTATCATTAAGGAAAACTTTCTGACTATCAAAGCAACCGTTATGTCTTGATGGCAATAGGGCAACTTAAAAAAGCAAATGTAACAGTTGCCTTTTCATTACAGTAAATCTATCAATTGCTTAGTATAATTATTTTATCTATAATCAGTAATTGACACATATTTTTTCACCAAAAACCTGACAGATGACAGCCAAAATAGGTAAACTGACATCAATGCAATAGTTCCTTTCATCATTATATGCCCGTGCATTATTTACCCAATGCCGGTCAGGAGTGAAAAAAAAACATATAAAATCGTCTGTTCTTGTGGCAGAATGGAGATGGAAATGGAGAAAAATTAGGATGTAGGAAAAAGTTAAACCAAAAAGGCAAGGGGAATAAGAAGATTCAGAGGGGAAATTGACTGATTGAGTGTAGCTGATAAACCTGTGCCACATATATAAAAGAGATAAAAGAATTTTTTTTATTTTAACATCACTATCGTAAAAAAAAAAAGAAGAAGAAAGGCGGTAGCACAAGTAGGGAGGAAAAACAAAATTTAGATGATATAAGATCAGTTAAAATAAAAGGAGTGATTTATTCTTCCAGACGTCCAAACATAGTAAAGGTAGTGGAGCGCATGATAAAAGATTAAACAAACGATTTTGTCTGGAAATATGCCATTTTGCGATATTTTGTTGGGTGATGTGGAACGTAGCCTACCAGGAAGGAAAGTGAGATATAAAGACAAAATTGTCTTTGGGCGACCAGTCTACATATTATTTATTAGTTTTTAATTTAAAAATCTGAATGGAGTCTTAACCAGCATAGGCAAAAAAAAGAAGACAACTAAAAAGCAGACAAAATCTAAAGTGTGCCGTATGCCACGGCAACCTAGAATTTTTTAATTATACATCAACTTTCACACCAGACGCCTCATAAAAAAGCACCATGTTGACTGGACATAGTTATAAGAAGAAAACAGACCTGCATAATTTCTTGTCTACATTACGAAAATTGAAAAGACATTAAGTCAGTCTGGAGGAAATAGTCCAAAACTAATGTATGTATAGAGCGCAGAATAGCAGATTCAGAAGTGCAAATTGTTGAAAACATGGGAATTTTATGATATTGAAAGCTGTTATCACTATTTGGTGAAGGATAATGAAGAAAAAGGGGCATTGGCCATCAGAATGAATATGTAATCGCTAGAATTGCAAGTCATTCTTATGCGGTATTTTCCTCTAAAAAAAGTTTCGAAATTTTTGGTAGGGGTCCAAATTTTACATTGAGCTGAGTAATTATATAGAGAAAATTAAGAAGATTTCATTTTACAGTTGTTAAAAAGTTAGGTCATAGGTGTAAAAGATTTATTCGTAATTCCATGTTATTTGCTATTAAAAATTAAAGCTGAAATTGAATCAGTCTGCTAAACAAGCCATAAAAAAAAATTAAACAATGTGATTTTCATTAATTATATCGAGTGTGCCCGTGGTAAATTTAAACTCAGCTGAAGAATATATTTCTGAGATAAATTTCTTGCCCTTGAATCCCATTGCCGAAGGTGGGGGGAGGTTCCTGTTTTTTTAGGAATGACAGGCCTCGGATGCAAAGTCGACCCTTGCCCCCCCCCCCCCCCCCCCCCCC
>NW_019774081.1:578608-601326 GCF_001039355.2 Lingula anatina
AAAAGCCGGGCCCCGGGGCAAAAACGGCCCCTTCCCCCCCCCCCCCCCCCCCCAACGACCCCCCTTGGCGTGGGGTTCCGGGCCCGCTGAAGGGTCCCAAATTGTGTTTTTTTAGAGGACAAACGGTGCCGTTTGGTGCGGTTTCGAACTATGATTCAGTTCGTAAAAATTCTAATTTCAAGGGTGTTTGAGATTTTTGTCAGAAATCGGAGGGGGGGGGGTTCAGGACCCCCCTGAACCCCCTCCCCCTAAATCCGCCACTGAATATGATATAATAATTTATGACAAGAATGATATTTTGGGTTCCGATAAAAACATAACCCATTATTATGGTAACGACGGACATATATATGTGTCAACAATTTAGCTACTGATATTGTTAAATGGACTGACTGTGGCCATAGAAGTAAATATCAATTGAAACAATTTGCAGTTTTTAGTGATGATAAATAAATAGAGAAAGTACAGAAAGAAACGTCTGTGTGAATTAATATTATTTCACTGTGTTAAACAAATGTACTGAAACTCTTACTCTTCCCAGTCGCATTGCAAGTTTTGCTGACAAAGTTAAAGGCAGCGTTCACTTCTTCGTCCTTGGTGATATCAAGCTGCAAGACATGGACGTTGTCAGAGCACACCTCTTTCAATTTCATGGCACCTTGGCTGGATTCAGAGAGACAACCAGCGAACAAGGTGAGACCTCGCACGTCTAGGCGTTTAACTAGTTCGTGGCCTAAACCTGCAACATATATGGCCTGATGTACGGTACATTGTTAAACACAAATTTAACCTTTAATTGACATTGAAATCATTAAATTGGTTATGAACGCGCTTTCATTGTGTACATATATCATATGATCATTGATAGTTTAGCCGCATAAACGTCTGTTAAGATACTTCNATGCAGCATTCATTTTAAAACAAGTTGACCGCCAATTAAGCACGATTTTGCACCTTCAAGTACCGTGTCACGTTTTCATATCATGCATTTATTATTTCTACAAGTTTTCTCTGCCCAAAATGCGTAAAGAAAAAGTGCTATCTTACCATGTTGTTTAGAAAACTTCTTTTTCCTCCGACAACCCGTCTTCTTTGCCGTTCACCTCTATGTTAAAATGACCACTCAGCTTCGTTTCTAACACCACTGCACGTCACTTCCGGCACAATTCTGACCAATGCTGATCTTCTCCGGTTCCCTTTAAAAGCAAGAGACCAGTGAAGTTGGAATGATCTATGTAGAAAGATAGTTTCATTGGGAATGCAGGACCGTGGCCAGCAATTTCAAAAGGGGGGGGGGGGTCTTTTTCTGAAAAAGTGGACCTTTTACCATGAAACCTTCATGTGCCTAGATAATTTTTTACCCAGAGGGGACCTTTTCCCAGCAAAAGGGGGATTCTTTCGAACCCCCCGAACCCCTCTGGCTACGGGCCTGGAATGCACCCTTCCTCATGCTCACATCTACAATAGCTGTTGCTGCACCATAGTGCCCGGGCTCTACGATGACGACATCAACTCCAAATGACGTTATTTCCCGTCGAAGGCAATCCGAGAAGCATTCTGCGGCATACTTGCTGCAACTGTACACAGATTCCAGAGGGTTAACCACCAGACCTTTCACGCTTGTCACGTTCACAATTCTCCCTGAAATTATCAAAAATTCTTTTGGAAAGAAGATCACAATGACCAGGGTTAGTTTGGTCCACAGGGTGCCCTCGACCAGAAGCTTGGTGCGTGATGACGTTATTTCTGAAATTCTGTGTTGAAAATCTCGCCGGAGAGTCTGGGAAGTGTACACTAAATTTGCCAGAGGAATATTCGTAAATGTCTTATGAAAAGTCTTTATGTAGCCCTGGTAGAGGGTTGACTTTCTCTTTCAAAATAATTGCAATCTTTCGGGTCTGTTTCCAACTTGTAGACGCGTCCTACAATGTTCTTTTTTTTTTTCAAATACCCATGTGTCCAGATGTATATGCCATGTACCACACTTAGTTACTTAAATGATCTTGTTCTACCAGGGGAAGTAACAGAAACTGGACAAAAAATTACCACTTACCAGTTTTTTAGATTATTCGCGATGAAGCAGGTAATAAGATTCATTGCTTTTTCTGAGAAAAAATAATCAGATTACGCCATACTAATAATGAATGTGCAAAAAATCACACATGTCTCCATCTGTATATTTTTGAAAAAATATCAAAGGCTGGCATTCACGAGAGAGAGAGAGAGAGAGAGAGAGAGAGAGAAAAGGGGGGTCAGTATTATATATTAAGAAATATGGAAATGCCTTTCTTACCTTTAGACTTTCTTATAAGTGGAAGAAAAGCCTTTGAAATCCGAACCATCCCATAAAGATTGACGGCCATACATGCCTGATAGCTGTCCACGGGTATCATTTCTACCGGACCAAGAGGGTTGACGCCGGCGTTGTTTACCACGGCCCAAAACTCTACACAAATCGGAGAGTTTTCTCGTTTTAGTAATACATATGGGCCATTTGAAAAAAATGGGTAGTTTTTCAAAATTGTTTAAACTATACTTGGGCTGTGTTCAGAATAGAAGTGCACGATAAAAAAACATATTGAAGTGATGTTAATGTGTTTCATTATTCTCTCACAGATTTCAAAAATTAAAAGTTCCCAAGAAGCATAGTCTACATTGACTACATCACAGTATACATAGGCGAAAGTAAATATTACAGAAGTTTCCTCATGGCAGTTAGCCTATTTATTGCTTAGTTCAATGTTTGTATAATTAATCTTACTCTTCACAGTCGCATTACAAGTTTTGCTGACAAAGTTTAAGGCAGCGTTCACTTCGTCGTCCTTGGTGATATCCAACTGCAAGACGTGGACGTTGTCAGAGCACACCTCTTTCAATTTCTTGGCACCTTGGCTGGATTCAGAGAGACAACCAGCAAACACGGTGAGACCTAGCACGTCTAGGCGTTTAGCTAGTTCGTGGCCTAAGCCTGCAACATATATGCCCTGATGAACGGTATATTTTAAAACAAGTTTAACCTTTAAAATAAATTTAACCTTTTTTTAACAAACATATTTTAGTTGTGTAGTGTAAGTGCTTTTATATGTGAATCCGTATGTTTTATCTAGGACACTCTTAAATTTTTTTGTCGTTAAGCTCTGTAATTTTTTATCCATCTATTCCTAATAATTGATTTCCTAAGAAATTATTTCATGTATATGTAAAGTCTTCTGAACATGTTATAATGGATTTTAGTCTAAAAATAAATTTATTATTATTATTTAATTGACATGAAAATCATTACATTCGCTATGAACGTGCTTTGATTGTGTACATGTACAGATATATCATATGCTCATTGATGGTATAGACGCATTTAAACGTCACCGGCAATAAAAAATTCACAAATGTGGAAACCTCTCTGTAATATACCTATAACATGCCTATACATTATTTAAATCGCCGTCAGCACCACTTTGCAGAGCTGCCAATGTATATGAAGTATATACTGCTTGTGTTTTAGTGTATTTCTGCTTCATTATTAAAGATAAACACGACCGCTAAAATGGTCGCAAATGTCCATCAAAGCACTATTTTCTGTAAGATTCAAAATAGGGTAGCATACAGCCCACTCAGATTTTGATGAAAATTGGTGCATTTGTTCATTATACCCCCAACCATCACAATGAATACTTTGTATCCCCCTTTGTTGCCATGGCAACAGCACCTAAACATCTCTACCCTAGAATGGTTCAGACGGTGATCTAGATCCTCCTTCATCACACAACCCTCCTATGTAAATACATATGACGGCACTGATGAGAATTCACACGTGTGCGGTAACCGACCCCCCCCCCCCCCCCCAATACCTTTACCTTGCTATCATGGATCATGGTTTTCCTGACTTTTTTAAAATATACCTGTATCGCATCCCGTTACCAATACAGCCTTATTCCTATAATCTACCCTCCTCGCAGCTCTGTCCTTTTCTCTATTCAACCCGAGTACTCCTAGAAGGAGCACCGCAAAGAAGACAACATTTAGGACTCCGGGTAAAAAGTTCGTGATCAGTAAACCAGACAGGCCTATGACGACAGCGGTACCTTCCTGCCACGGCATAACTGTACAGTTTTAGCACTACCCTTGCAATAAAATGTTTCACTTTTGTTGTGTCGTCTTCTACATTCACATTTCTTCGCAGCGAACTTTAATATGGGGCGTTGGTACAGGATCGTCCAGGCTGCAGATAGACGTCATACGCCCACTACGTTAAAACGCCGGTCTTATCCAAGTGATATGTTAACCTTATAAGAAGCAGCAGTCGGCTTATCCATACAGTTGTCACATTGCCTCTGTGATAATGTGCAATATTTAGGTCATTGTATTTCATCTGTGTTTGCGCTTCCTTATGCTATATTCTATCTTTCAAAGAATTGCCATCTGTTGCATTTACTTAACTCTTCTAAGTTCTTCCATACACAACTTTAAAAGAAAGTTACTGTTATAATTGCGCCTTGACCCGTTTTAATGGTACACGTCACAGTCTTGCATGACCCCTTGCATTCGCCGGTCTGCGCTCTTCGGGTGCCTTTCTAGTTTAAACCCGAGATCTTATTACCATAGCCCCTAATCCTAATGAGGCGAGATGGGGATCTCGATTTTGTCCATCACCAATGATTTCGTACAGCTGAAGACAATGATTTATAAGATGGCTATATACTCTGCACTTTTAATCAAATAAGTCATACAGCAATTTTATAAGATTCTGTCTTTAAAAGGTATGGAATAATCAGAAAAACTCTTTTATTCCACATACTTCTTGTAAAAGTACACATCTGTTATTTCAGATGAAATCACATAATTTGTTTATTNCAAACGTCACTGGCAATTAAAAATTCACAAATATGGAAACATCTCTGCAACATACCTATAACATGCCTATACATTATTTAAATCGCCGTCAGCATCACTATGCAGAGATGCCAATATATATAAATTTTATACAGCCTGTATTTTTGTGTAGTTCTGGTCCTTCATTAAGGATAAAGGCAACCCTTTAAAAGGTTGCAGATGTTCGTCTAAGCACTAGTTTCTGTAAGGTTCAGAATAGCACACGACCTACTCAGATTTTGAAGAAAATGTGTGTATTTGTTCATTATACCCTCAACCAACACACTGCATATTGGTTACAGTGTATCGCCCTTTGTTGCCATGGCAACAACACCCAAAATCTCATTACACAGCCCTCGTATGTAAATACAATATGACGGCTTTGGTGAAAATCCACACGTATTTTGTAACAGCACACCCCCCCCCCCCCCCCACATTTACCTTGCTATCATGGATAGTTTTCTAGAGTTTTCTCACAATATACCTGTATCGCATCCCGTTACCAATACGGCTTTATTTCCATAATCCACCCTCCTCGCAGCTCTGTCCTTTTCTCTATTCAGTCCAAGCACTCCAAGAAGGAGCAACGCAAAGAAGACAACATTAAAGACTCCGGGTAAGAAGTTCGTGATCAGTAAACCAGACAGGCCTATGACGACAGCGGTGCCTTCCTGCCACGGCATAATGGTACAATCTTAGCACTACCCTTGCACTTTTGTTGTGTCGTCTTCTGCGTTCACATTTCTTCGCAGCGAACTTTAATATGGGGCGTTGGTACAGGACCGTCCAGGCTGCAGATAGTCATCCAAGTGATATGTTAACCTTATATAAGAAGCAGCAGTCGGCTTATCCATACAGTTGTCACATTGCCTCTGTGATAATGTGCAATATTTAGGTCATTGTATTTCATCTGTGTTTGCGCTTCCTTATGCTATATTCTATCTTTCAAAGAATTGCCATCTGTTGCATTTACTTAACTCTTCTAAGTTCTTCCATACACAACTTTAAAAGAAAGTTACTGTTATAATTGCGCCTTGACCCGTTTTAATGGTACACATCACAGTCTTGCATGACCCCTTGCATTCGCCGGTCTGCGCTCTTCGGGTGCCTTTCTAGTTTAAACCCGAGATCTTATTACCATAGCCCCTAATCCTAATGAGGCGAGATGGGGATCTCGATTTTGTCCATCACCAATGATTTCGTACAGCTGAAGACAATGATTTATAAGATGGCTATATACTCTGCACTTTTAATCAAATAAGTCATACAGCAATTTTATAAGATTCTGTCTTTAAAAGGTATGGAATAATCAGAAAAACTCTTTTATTCCACATACTTCTTGTAAAAGTACACATCTGTTATTTCAGATGAAATCACATAATTTGTTTATTATAACTTGTCGTTGGCTGACATTCATTCATTCAACTGCAAACTCTTACATACAAAATATTACTGTTAAAAGGTTACATAAACATTACTATTCAATATAACGGTATAATATTATTGTAAATCATTACCAGTATTGCAGTATCTATACATATATATAGTGATAATAGCTTCAAATTTTGCTACATTTATTGAGAAATGAAAAAAAAAAAATCTGGAGCATTGCCTACTCTGACACAACACAAGCTCTGATTGGTCGAAACATCTTTGCAAATTTTCTTCTTGCTATTGAAATCAAAACATTGCAGAAATCTTTATCAATATGCGGAAAAAATCCTTGCTTTATCAATATGTGGAAAAATCCTTGCTTTATCAAATATCTCTTTGGAATGAAAAAAAAGAAACAAATATTTCCCATGATGCATTTCTAAAAGAAAACCACATTGCTTCGTATTAGTCATAACCAAGTAAAAATGCAGCTAAAATGGAAGAAAATCTCTAAGACTTGCACCTGAATAACATTACCTAGATAGACTTACAGGCAGTATACTATAATTTGTAAAATAGTTTGTATTCTGGCTTAACAAATACCTACTTAATTCCAGCTGGTGAAAAACAATGCAGAGCTTGTAACATACTTGAAGACCGACACTCTGCTAGTTACTACAGGTGAACTGGGAGTCATCATGGTTATCATACTCTATAAATATTGAATTTGACTTCAATGACAACATTTGCAGGAAGAAATTGGCCTATAAATGGCAGCATCACAATGTTGGAAGAGTATCTACATGTATAACTAGGACTGAACGCTGGAATAATACAATATTAAAACAAGCTGGTATCTGCATCAAAATGTGAAATAAATCCTGGGGTTTATATTATTTGCATTTGTCAAAATTAAGAACTGACATATCTTTCAATTTTCAAAACACCATGTGTTTGAAATATTTCATTATTTCAAGCTTCATCATTTTAGATAAGGACAAAAAAATCTGACTTGAGCCCACCTCAAAATTAGGAATTTTCTGGTCAAATTCAGTTGCACACAAACTACATTTTGGAGGAACGGTTATTATATATCTAATGTTGGTAAATTACCACAATCTTTTTATCAGCCTGTATCATCTCATTTATCAAAGCCTTTTAATTACATATTTCAACAATGCTTATAATATGCTAGCTAAAAAATGTTGTAAATCACAAATAAAACTTTTAAGTACTCTTTCGATCCAAGTGGATAACATCAGAGTTTGAAGGAATCTGGACTATTTCCTTGGAAGTGTTAATATTATACTACAGGTTCACTGAACAGGCCAAGCTTTCATCCCAACTAGTGTAACTGATGTCATTTGACAGCCCAATCACACTACAGATATACTTTAAATTTGGAAGTCACATTATGAGTTCCTATGTGGTCTGTATAATACAAGTTGTATCATTCCTGAGCTGATCTTGAGAAGACCTGTGGCTACCCAGAATTCTCCTGTTCCGTCTGCCAGTTCCCGATGGTAACCATTTTCCTTTAGGTCTAACATTCTCCCCCTTTTTGAATGTTCTTTTTTTTTTCTGAATGAAATTGGCTCATTTTTATCAAGATATCAGGGTAACCCTACACAGAGCAGTGCAATCCACAAAATAACATTTGGGTCAATGTTAAAGGAACATCAGTCTCTGTTAACTTTACATCGCCACTGAATTCTTTAACACCTGTCTTTTTCCCACTTGGTCCTGTCTTAACCTACTGAATACTCGTGTCACCCTTTCCTGCCTGCAAGATGTGTGACAGTCACAGCAGACACATGGGACTTTGTTTATGTTGTCTGCATATGGATAACATATTCTAAAACAATACAACACTGTTGTATAGCTTTGATGCGTGTGAGCTGTACAGCATATATTTGGTGGATACTTTATATGTGCAAAATACAGCACAAACTGTAGCCGTTTCTTATATGTACATCAACACCACATACACTCTATACACCCTGTATTCAATACAGTATATGATATACGCTATGCACACTGTGTATACAATACATATGGTGGGTGTGGTAATACTGTGCAGCATACAGAACAGAATCCAGACAGCCAGAATTGTATAAACCAGACAGTGTATTGTGAGGAATAAAGTGTGTACTGAATCTCTTATTGTACACTGGTGCACAGTAACTTTGCTGTACAAATTGTCATGAATATAAACACTAGTATGTAATTAAGATAACTGTATATAATATCCTTATTTGGAAGCTTCCTTGGCTGCAGCAATTAAAGGTTTCAGAGTCACCAGTGGTTTGGCTTTCTTTAAAAATGGATGCTCCAAAAGTTCCTCGGTGGAAGCTCTCTTGTCTACATCAACCTCCAAACACCTGTCTAGAAAACTGATAAGTTCTGAGGAGAGTTTAGAGCTATTTTTAATCTCTGGTTTTCCATTGGTTGCTATTAAGTACAATGCCCTAAGTGGAGTCTCGTTCAAATATGGCGGCTCGCCTTCGATCATTTCTATCACCATGATGCCTAGGGACCAAACGTCTACCTTGTTACCATACTGTTTTCTGGAAAGAATTGACAAAAAAATATCAGAATCAATTTTTAATTTTAAATTAAATCAAAATAATATTTCAATATCACAATATTTTTTATAATATAAGTTCCCAAACTTGAAGAAAAAATAAATCTTTTATTTACTAACACTACAATCCACATAATATTAATTTTTTTTTGCCACAGTTACAGATATAAAATATAAATATAAAAATATAATAGTGACATGTTTAAAGTCAAATCAAATAATCCAACTTAAAAAGACTGTCACATGGTTTAAATGTCATTGCCATCTCACCTTGTCACAACTTCGGGAGCCATCCAATATGGCGTCCCCACCATGGTGTTACGTTTATTCTGCTCTGCCGTGATCTGTGCACAGAAGCCAAAATCTGTCAGCTTGACATCTCCATTATCTCCTAACAATACATTGTCACTTTTGATGTCTCTGTGAATAATATTCTTGGAATGAAGAAAAGCAAGAGCCTCGAGGCAAGCCTTGGACACTGCAGCCATTTGACCTTCGTCCATCACCGTTTCCGTGACGACATCTGTAAGGGCCCCTCCTTCTAGGTACTCCATGACTACCCATAATTCTCCCTCCACAAGGAAACAATCAAGGAAGTTGACGATATTGGGGTGCCGCTTGGCCTTCATAACCTAAGAAGTAAGGTAATACCAATTAATATTGCACTATGTCACCTTTCCAGGATGAGTTTTGATAATATTTTGGATATCATTTTTTAATTGTTTGTGAAATCTTTGGAAATCTCAAGTCTCTGGCTGCAGTTATATCATGAAATTATCACAATGTCTCACCTCAATTTCTGTGATGATGAGTTCTTTCTTTGGTTGGTTCTCTAAGTCCATCATCTTAATGGCCACGGCCTCTCCCGTCTCAATGTCCTTGGCCACACATACTGTACCAGACGCCCTGTGTAATGTAAAAATAAATAATTATCAATATAATTAACATTGCATATGGTTTCGTGGAATAATATTAATTTAACTAACATTTTGATGAAAGTAATCACTTGCTCTGAAACAAAAATAGCAGTGACACATTTCTTTTTTATCTTGTTGCAAGCACATCATTAGATTGACAGCCCATTAACCTAAGGAAGAATCGTTAACAGGTCAACCAACACCAAAAGAACTGTGGGCATTCATTGATTGTAACTAAATTATGTTTTAAAGACAGTACTTACAGCAGTATTTTCTTTTTTAGTAATCTTTAAGGTTATACTTTTTTTTACATAAGTTTCCATAAAAGTTTTCTAAATAATTTCAAATCTTAACATATTTCACAGTGTGGGCAGGTACCTTCATTAAAAATATATTCTTTACATAATCTCCACATGTTAATTATTGGTGATCGTAGTTTTAGATCTCATGAATTATGGCAGAGTTATTTTTATATAATGACACATACTACATTTCTATCCATAAAACATAACAGTTTCATCAGCTACCCCATTGTTATACCACTATCAAATGTTATCATGATCCAAATATACTGTCACAAAAGTCATAATCTCAATGTTATCAAACCCACACAGTGACATTATCCCAAATATGCAACATATAACTCTAGAAATCTGCCCAAGGTGGTTAAAATACAAGTTTGGCCAAGGGCTGCAAATTGGAGTAAATTCTGATGTATCAATGTATTTTCCCTGATTTCTTTACTAATCGTAATCTTTACTTCAACTAACACACTGTGTCTACAGATTGTGCTGCCTTGTCTCCTCTACCACAATCACTGCAATAACTTGGCCATTAATCCCTGGAAAACCCCTCGTCAGTCTGCTCTCATTTCTTTTAAAATTTAAATAAATGTTTAAAATATGTATGACCTTATAAAAATCAACTTTTTAAAACCAATTATTACCTGTTGAAAACATTACATAAGTGTTCAATGTGCTCTTATCCCATTTCTTCCTCCTCCTCCCCAAATAATTAAATAAATAAATAAATAAATCAATAAATAAATAAAAACTTATTTTGAAGATCATGAAAACTTACCCTGAGCCAACTTTTTTATCCACCTGGTATCTCTTCTGTGGGTCTACAGAACAGTTTGCAAGTTTCCCTAAAAAATAAACAGGATCAAAATATGAAATCAATGAGAAATGTACATGAAATATACAAATTAGGTTGAAATGACACTGACGTGAAATAAACATGGAGGCATTAATATTGCATATTCATGTGATTTCACAAAGTGAGAAAATAGCATTATGCTGGGTTTACAGGCATACTTAATTTAAGTTATTCAAGCTGTTATGTGACAGCAATGAGAAGATGATAGTAATTATTTGCTCTACTGGACTCAGTGAAATTGCAGTATTAAGCTAATTGGGTCTTTATAATTTAGTGCATATTCAATAAATTATCATTAGAGTAAGGCAGTTTTCTAGTTGTTTCATTGCATTGTTTGACTCATTATTGATTAAAAATAACACAAGTGCTTTCAAAAGCAGAATACACATGGCAAATAAAAGTCTAACTGAGACTTGCTGGGTTAATCAAAACACATAAAAGTATGGAAAAAATATGACAGATCCGACCATCATGCTTTCACAAATCTACAACAACTCCACTTTTTACATTACAACATTTCCCCACCTGTCAACAATAACAACAGCAACATCTAAGACAATACACAGTTAAAATAAAGCACTAAACATACCACATCTGTTCTGATGTTACAACAAACACATACCAGATGAACCAAAAATTTACACTGGCCTTTGAAGGAAGGGGGTAATCACATAAGAATATCTTGGTAAAAAATTTTTTTTTTTCTGTCCTCCAACCCCATATCCCCTATAAACATTTAATATTTTAACCCAAAACCAAATGTTAGACACCAGGGATTGTGGTCAAACAGTTAATTTTACAGGAACCACCCAATTAGTTCTATAATCCATTTAAAGGGCCAATGATACACAACTACTGACATCAACATTGACAACACATACACACACAATAATTTTTTTTTTTCATTGAACTGCCACTCTCTCTTCTTTTTGTATCTTTATGATTATATGGTATTATTATAATATTATAAGCAATAACTTGTATGGTGGAGGGTTTAGCATAAATAGGTAATGAAGAAAGAAAAAAAAAAGAAAAAGAGGGCAACAGCAAAATGCAATATAGGTAGTAACTGTATACTAAAAATAAAATTGAAAAAGTCACACCCAAAACACATCACAATCACCAAACGTATGATGAACCATAACTAGGAGAAACAATCAAATGAATACATGAATAAATCAAAGCTTTCAGCATCTTAAGATCCCAAGTGACTTCATGCACATGCAATATCTTTTAAGTAAATCTAAGATAATCTCACACTGCCATCTGGGTGAACATTGAAAATTTTTAATTTGTACTCCTTAACTGAAACCAAATTTGTTTTTTTTTTAATGCATTACTCTCCTTTTCAATATAACATCGAACAGTTGAACAATTATTGTAGAACCTGGTCACTGATAACCAATGATATTTCAGATTTTAAAGGTTATTCCTGAATGCAAACTCTTAGCCACAGCAATAAGATTTAGACATAAGAAAATGATTTTTTTATCATTATTCACTTATTTCAATATAATAAATGGCTTCTTATCTCAAGAAAACAAATTAATTTGTTAACAATGTCCACCCATAAGGCCGTGTGTAGTAACCAAATCAAGAACACAGGTTTCACCCTGTTAACAGCAACTGAGCAACTAAGTTAACAGCATGTTAACATCCACAAAAAGATATACAACCTAGACCTAGACTTCACTCACTTGATCCTGCATGAAGATAATTATAATACGATATGTTACTCACTAACTCATCAAAGATCTCTTATAACTGTCAATTTATATTCGTGAAGATCAGGCATGACAATATCAGAGATCGNCATAAAAATATAATAGTGACATGTTTAAAGTCAAATCAAATAATCCAACTTTCAAAGACTGTCACATGGTTTTAAATGTCATTGCCATCTCACCTTGTCACAACTTCGGGAGCCATCCAATATGGTGTCCCCACCATGGTGTTACGTTTATTCTGCTCTGCCGTGATCTGTGCACAGAAGCCAAAATCGGTCAGCTTGACATCTCCATTATCTCCTAACAATACATTGTCACTTTTGATGTCTCTGTGAATAATATTCTTAGAATGAAGAAAAGCAAGAGCCTCGAGGCAAGCCTTGGACACTGCAGCCATTTGACCCTCGTCCATCACCGTCTCTGTGACAACATCTGTAAGAGCCCCTCCTTCAAGGTACTCCATGACTACCCATAATTCTCCCTCCACAAGGAAACAATCAAGGAAGTTGACGATATTGGGGTGCCGCTTGGCCTTCATAACCTAAGAAGTAAGGTAATACCAATTAATATTGCACTACGTCACCTTTCCAGGATGAGTTTTGATAATATTTTGGATATCATTTTTTAATTGTTTGTGAAATCTTTGGAAATCTCAAGTCTCTGGCTGCAGTTATATCATGAAATTATCACAATGTCTCACCTCAATTTCTGTGATGATGAGTTCTTTCTTTGGTTGGTTCTCTAAGTCCATCATCTTAATGGCCACGGCCTCTCCCGTCTCAATGTCCTTGGCCACACATACTGTACCAGACGCCCTGTGTAATGTAAAAATAAATAATTATCAATAAAATTAACATTGCATATGGTTTCGTGGAATAATATTAATTTTACTAACATTTTGATGAAAGTAATCACTTGCTCTGAAACAAAAATAGCAGTGACACATTTCTTTTTTATCTTGTTGCAAGCACATCATTAGATTGACAGCCCATTAACCTAAGGAAGAATCGTTAACAGGTCAACCAACACCAAAAGAACTGTGGGCATTCATTGATTGTAACTAAATTATGTTTTAAAGACAGTACTTACAGCAGTATTTTCTTTTTTAGTAATCTTTAAGGTTATACTTTTTTTTACATAAGTTTCCATAAAAGTTTTCTAAATAATTTCAAATCTTAACATATTTCACAGTGTGGGCAGGTACCTTCATTAAAAATATATTCTTTACATAATCTCCACATGTTAATAATTGGTGATCGTAGTTTTAGATCTCATGAATTATGGCAGAGTTATTTTTATATAATGACACATACTACATTTCTATCCATAAAACATAACAGTTTCATCAGCTACCCCATTGTTATACCACTATCAAATGTTATCATGATCCAAATATACTGTCACAAAAGTCATAATCTCAATGTTATCAAACCCACACAGTGACATTATCCCAAATATGCAACATATAACTCTAGAAATCTGCCCAAGGTGGTTAAAATACAAGTTTGGCCAAGGGCTGCAAATTGGAGTAAATTCTGATGTATCAATGTATTTTCCCTGATTTCTTTACTAATCGTAATCTTTACTTCAACTAACACACTGTGTCTACAGATTGTGCTGCCTTGTCTCCTCTACCACAATCACTGCAATAACTTGGCCATTAATCCCTGGAAAACCCCTCGTCAGTCTGCTCTCATTTCTTTTAAAATTTAAATAAATGTTTAAAATATGTATGACCTTATAAAAATCAACTTTTTAAAACCAATTATTACCTGTTGAAAACATTACATAAGTGTTCAATGTGCTCTTATCCCATTTCTTCCTCCTCCTCCCCAAATAATTAAATAAATAAATAAATAAATAAATAAAAACTTATTTTGAAGATCATGAAAACTTACCCTGAGCCAACTTTTTTATCCACCTGGTATCTTTTCTGTGGGTCAACAGAGCAGTTGGCAAGCTTCCCTAAAAAATAAAAACAGGACCAAATGTGAAATCAACGAGAAATGTACATGAAATATACAAATTAGGTCGAAAATGACATTGACTTGAAATAAACATGGAGGCATTAAAATTGCATATTCACGTGATTTCACAAAGTGAGAAAATAGCATTATGCTGGGTTTACAGGCATACTTAATTTAAGTTATTCAAGCTGTTATGTGACAGCAATGAGAAGATAATAGTAATTATTTGCTCTACTGGACTCTGTGAAATTGCAGTATTAAGCTAATTGGGTTTTTATAATTTAGTGCATATTCAGTAAATTATCATTAGAGTAAGGCAGTTCTCTAGTTGTTTCATTGCATTATTGATTAAAAATAACACAAGTGCTTTCAAAAGCAGAATACACATGGCAAATAAAAGTCAAACTGAGACTTGCTGGGTTAATCAAAACACATGAAAGTATGAAAAAAAATATGACATATTCGGCCAGCATGCTTTCACAAATCTACAACAACTCCACTTTTCATATTACAACATTTCCCCACCTGTCAACAATAACAACAGCAACATCTAAGACAATACACAGTTAAAATAAAGCACTAAACATACCACATCTGTTCTGATGTTACAACAAACACATACCAGATGAAACCAAAAATTTACACTGGCCTTTGAAGGAAGGGGGTAATCACATAAGAACATCTTGGTAAAAATAATTTTTTCTGTCCTCCAACCCCATATCCCCTATAAACATTTAATATTTTAACCCCAAACCAAATGTTAGACACCAGGGATTGTGGTCAAACAGTTAATTTTACTGGAACCACCCAATTAGTTCTATAATCCATTTAGAGGGCCAATGATACACAACTACTGACATCAACATTGACAACACATATACACACACACAATAAATATTTTTTTCATTGAACTGCCACTCTCTCTTCTTTTTGTATCTTTGTGATTATACAGTATTATTATAATATTATAAGCAATAACTTGTACAGTGGAGGGTTTAGCATAAATAGGTAATTTTTTGTAATAAAGAAAGAAAAAGAAGAGGGCAACAGCAAAATGCAACAGATAGTAACTATATACTAAAAATAAAATTCACACCCAAAACACAACACAATCTCCAAACGTATGATGAACCAATTATTCATATAAAATAACTAGGAGAAACAATCAAATAAATATATGAATAAATCAAAGCTTTCAGCATCTTAAGATCCCAAGTGACTTCATGCACATGCAATTTCTTTTAAGTAAATCTAAGATAATCTCACACTGCCATCTGGGTGAACATTGAAAATTTTAAATTTGTACTCCTTAACTGAAACCAAATTTGTTTTTTTTTTTAATGCATTACTCTCCTTTTTCAATATAACATTGAACAGTTGAACAATTATTGAACAATTATTGTAGAACCTGGTCACTGATAACCAATGATATTTCAGATTTTAAAGGTTATTCCTGAATGCAAACTCTTAGCCACAGCAATAAAATGTAGACATAAGAAAATGAGAAAATGATTTTTTTTATCATTATTCACTTATTTCAATATAACAAATGTCTTCTTATCTCAAGAAAACAAATTCATTTGTTAACAATGTCCACCCCTAAGGCCGTGCGTAGTCACCAAATCAAGAACACAGGTTTCACCCTGTTAACAGCAACTGAGCAACTAAGTTAACAGCATGTTAACATCCACAAAAAGATATACAACCTAGACCTAGACTTCACTCACTTGATCCTGCATGAAGATAATTATAATACGATCTGTTACTCACTAACTCATCAAAGATCTCTTATAGTGTCAATTTATATTCGTGAAGATCAGGCATGACAATATCAGAGATCTAAGATGAGTTGTTACTCACTATCTCATCAAAGATCTCTCATGGTGTCAGTTTATATTGGCAATGCTTAGAAATGACAAAAAAAAAAAAAAAAAAATTGGCAGTATTGTCTGGACAGCTGGATTGACTAAGTTTAAAACAATGACAGTCCAGATAAGCAATTGTCGAACTTTTAGACTCCACATCTCCAACGTCTGAGGTCTAGAAAATAACTTCCTAGTTACGCAAAGATTTGTGTATGGCAGACGCCATAAATATTGGCTAATACCAAACTAAAAAAATCTGTTCCACAAGATTTGGTTGAGATAAATGATAATTCAAACTATAAAATGACAAATTATGTGGAGTCTACAGTAAAACAAATGGCTTGTTGCAAATGATCAGATTTACAATCCATCAGCAGTACAAACTGAATCCCCAGGCAAATCTTTCCAGTCCTGTTCTTACATATCAGAGGAAGACAATTATCTGATAATGTGCACATTTGCCCAACTTAATTAGACAAGCAATAATACTGTAACACCTGCCATCACAAGGACTGGTTGTGAACAAGAAACTGCTATGTAATACAGTTTGCTTCACCATATTTGTTTCATAATGTGTAGTATACACAATTTAAAATGAGCCTATATCTATGGAGAACTTATAACCTCTTATTTTTAAAAGCACAAATGTTTTTTTTTCCTCATACTTACTTAGTGCATCCATGATCTCGGCATCAGTCATCTTTTTCTTCTGTTTCACCGACTTCTTCTTTTCTCGCTTTTGGGGAACAGGTTTTTCAACCTCTTTGGTCTTTTCTGTTTCTCCATCTTCTAATTTAGCATCTTCTAGGTTCTGGTTGACTTGGTCTATGTCCTTAAGAAACAATTCAGTACATCAGTGGTCAAATCTAACAAGTCAATACTAGTAGCTACTTTTATCAAACAAATTTTGAATTACCAGCAATGATCCATTACCATATTGATAACATGTAAAAACATTTGAAAGATTCTGTTTTTACATGAGTCACTTCATTTAATCAAGTATTTGAATGAAATTAAAATTAGTTTTCTTCTATTGCACTACAACTTTATTTTCATCTACTAATCTATTACTATACCATTCTGGCACTATTCTTTTCTACATTTCTAATACTTTTCTTATATTTGAGAGAAAATATCTACTTCTTTGTTCTTCTTTTTATCTGGCAATGCTGGGGCAGGCTCTTCTTGTGCCTGTTTCTTAGCTATCACTGTGTTCACATATAACTCTTCATCGTCCTCCTCTAGAGGAGGCTCTGCAGGGGGTAATGAAGGCTTTTCATTTTCCTACAAAAAAAAATAAAAAAAGGAATCAACACAATAGCTACTGCATGTAAGGTAATTCTGTATGAGGCAACACTGTGAATTCAACTTAAATCAAGATGAAAGTAAAAATCAGATACTATGATTAACTGGATTTCTTTTTCATATATGAAGTGTCTCATTCAAAATCATTTGCCTCTGGTTGTCTCTGGCTCTTCAAATAAATGAACACAGCTGTAATCTTCCTCAAAGTGATTTAGTCAAATTTCATTTAATACTAGTAATGCATAATTTTAAATCCAATTTTGATTGGGGATCTGTTAGTCCATGGATCATCTTGTTCTGAATGTGACCTATAAGTCCCACCTGTCCTTCGTCACTGCCAGAGGCTGATGTCCTTGGTGTCCTGGATTCATTGGAAGATCTCTCATCGAGCTCCTCTTGTGAATCTGCCCTCTCCAACTCAATGAATTTCTGCTGATCTTCAAAAGGCCTCCGCACTGACTCATTGTAGAATTCCAAAGCTTTCACCACAGCATCTGGATTCTGTTTCTGTTCTTCTTTGCTGCAGTAAAGTATATGTCATGATTACATCATTCATTTTATCTTATTTTACTGTTTGAATCATCTCAGGTAGAAAGAATTTTTGAAGTGTTACATACAACTATATTTGCTGAGAAGATGAAAGAGGAAAGAAATATTTGAAACATATTATCAATATCTAAATATAGTATTCATTTTTAGTGTACATTTTCCTATCCCAATTAGTTTAATCTCTCTTTTTCTTTTTCTATCTTCCTTTTTTGCGGTTTCAATTTTGACACAAATATTCTATTACCTGATTTTTGAGTGCTGAAGCCATTGGTCCCAGGCAGGCGGTAATCCCTCAAAGCTGCCCTTGTCCTGATTAAACCCCACGTGGAAGTTGTGTTTAAACTCAAACGGCGCAGATATCTCACTGATAGTGGACTCTGGTGGAGAAATATCCGATTTCTTCTTCCTCTTGAAAAAATTTTTGATCTGGCTCATTTTGGCCTTGGGACTGAAAAAGGAAACTTTCATCGTCAGAAATTTTTCCTCGATCGCTAAATGAGTGAACAAAGAGAAATCAAGTTGTGGAGAATCGAGGTCCAAGTCAATCAAAATCTGGCAGAGCAGATGTCTCTTTGGATAAAGAGAGAATATATCCAATCACTAGTTGATCTCAACAACAGTTACTGTAATTCACGAGTTCAGCACCTTAACAATCATCAAACCATCTATAGATAGAATCTATAAGTGGGGGGAAAAAGGGCTCAAGTCAAACAGAAAACAGATAAGAACCCAGACAGAAGAGAGAGATACAATAAATCCAACTGTGTTATCTGTGATACCAAATTTAACAATTGTGAAGAAGTCCTTAAGGATGTCCATATAGTTCCTCCTCAATAATCAGTATTAACCAAGAGAGTCTCTGTCCAATCAATGGAAACCACACAAGAAATATGTGGCAACAGTATAAGAGTTCATCAATATATCAACTGGAATCATCAGAGATAATGGGAGCACTTGCTTCATAAATAAAACTTCACAGCTAAAAGACAATGTCAATATGTCGAAAATGCAGTTAAACTATTACTACTGCTACACTGGAACCAACTAACAACTGTCCAACAATATCGGTCAACATATCTTTACTCTCTCTCCACCCTATATTGAAATGCTAGGTAGCCAACTATCTCTATTTTATTACCTAGACCTATGTGTTATTCATCTGCAGGTAGAGTCATGCTTTTCCACATGAGTCACAGTTCTGAGGTGGTGTTTCTCCGTCTTGCTATGAATGCCACAATATGTCAGCTACCCTCCTACGTTGAGCTTTAGTAAAAAAGCCTGAGGCACCTGTTGTTTATGTGCATCAATTTCTTACTCAAGGCACCTGAGTGTGCTTGACACCTTTTAATTATATTGGATCTGACAGACCTACTGATGATGATGAAGATTTAATTGCCAGGTAATCTTTCTTCACAGCACTGAGTACAGTTCTCAGTAGGCTCATCCCCAATGAAACTATCATGCTTCATACTTTGATCCAACTCTGCAGGGACTCTTGCTGAATGCAATCAGTTAAACAAAATCCTGTTTCCAACATACTAGTACTTGTATAATCATCAGCGTTTGCGTATTCTACTCAACAGCAGTAGGAAGCATACCAAGCTGTTGCGTTGACTGCATTCAGCAAGAGTCCCCACAGAGTTGGATCAATCTGTGTAGAACGATAGTGTCATTGGTAATGTGCCCTATGATTCAACAAGGTCATTGTCATAAAACATGGGTTGTCTCCAGACAGTATTTTTGACTGCCAAGGCTTCTGTACATCTGCCAAAGCTTACAATTACACATTTTACCACATATCTGATAATAACACAATCTTTTTACAGGCTAAACCACTCTATTATTCTTGATAAAAAAAAATCCAGTTATTATGCTTTAAAACAACTGCATGCCATACAATATAAATTTACCAATGTTTCCCATAAAAGTCACTTCCTCCATGATATTTGCACACTAATTACATGCAAACTACATTAGTCATGTTATGATACCAGTCAATACCAGGGATCAGAGTTAAATGACAAGGCTGGCAAATTACTTGATTTTATCGCACCTATCTGCAGGTAATGTAAGGGTTCATTTACAGTGAAACTATTGGTCAATCCAACTCTGCAGGGACTCTTGCTGAATATAATCAGATTAATAGAGAGAAGGCATGTTTAACTGGTTGCATTTAGCGAGAGTCCCACAGTTTGACTGATCTACCTAGGCCAATAGTTTCATTGAAAATGGGCCATGATATTCAGTTTATCAGCAACAGTTTGCTTGTAGTAGCTAGTCTTACTACTACTTATGTTCTGTATCATTGCACAAAACCCTTCATTTCAAACGGAAACCCGTGCCAGAGGCTACTGCAGCCTTTAGTGAGCTATGTATAGAAAGTCTGATGCCCCTCTACAAAACAGTAATCACCTAAACCCAAAAACCCTGTGCCACTTTAAACCCTGTGCCTCCCCCTTCTACCATAAACCCCATAGCCATTAATGCCTTCAACTTCAATCCCCTTCATGTGTCTCTCTCTTCCCGAAGCTCCCTTAATGCCTCATCCCACTTTAACCCCCCTCCCCCCACACACTCTTCTTTTATGCCTTCTCCCCTTTCCCTGATATCCCTCTCTCATAAAAAGCAGATAATTTAATGGGTGACTGACTTCAACACCCCCTCACCACCTGATCGCCGTAATCAGAAGACAACATTGATTTTCTTTCCTTCAGAATATATGAGCAGACAATTTACTGGTGACTGCACGGATGTGTGTATTAGTCATTCTTGGCATTTGACGGTTCCTAGCAAATACCCAAGGCTAAGATCTTGAGTTGGACTGATTGATTCCGTGATATAAATAATATAATACAGCTTTCTGGAGCACAGGAATCAATCCTGTAATATACTAGTACAGACATATGATATTACCATGAAATGACTTTACTTGACTCATGCAATCATCATTAGTATGTCCATTAAAGACTGTCCAATTTCATTCTGCATTATCCATTGATCTGTTTATCTATTCACTTATTTCATTATCTTTCCATCTATAATCTTTTTATTAATTTATCTATTTATAATTGTTTATTTATATTTTATTCATTTATCCAAGTGGAAGTATTTATTTCAGTTTCATCTATCTTCTATATCTGCTGACCGTAATAATGCTTCTCTTTTTTTTTTTTTTTTTGCTGATTTGCGTGACAGCCATCTTAAAATACCAGCTGTAAAAAATCTTACTAAGTAATGGGATGGGATTGAAACATAATTCCTGAGTAAACCCTGAAGAGCATTCTTGTATAAATACTGCACTATAACTGAAGACATGCTCAAATCGATCCTTCCAGTCACATTCAAGTATTGCCAGATCGTCTGCCATCGTCTGCCAGATTTGCATTGATCAGATGTCGTAATTACTCTGAAATTTCACACAGCTCTGTCACTCGCACAATTCATTTTCCTTCTTAAGATTAATCTTTTTTCACTACCCACAAACACATCCTTTCTGACAACAACCCTTCTAAAGTTTTTAATCATCTCTTCCAGATTTTTCGTACAAGATATTGCTTTGGAGGTTAAAATTGATCAATTTTGTTTAAATTTAGCGAACATTTACCAGTACCATAATGCAATAACTATAACACATTAGCACCTACATTAATTGATTCCCAAAAGCCATAACCTGTTATATAATCTAACTTGTTTTCTGCTAGATAATACCACTTACATGTGTGGGTTAAGTTTGCTCATGCCTTTTAAGTACCTGGTAATTAAGCTGATAATAATTGATCCCTTTCACTGTTTATTTAATCTTCTGACTTGTTGACAAAGTGTATTGAGTTATGTAGAACATGGCTTTTACTGACACAAAAATATACAAATGATTTTCTTTCTTAAGAGTGAATGTAAAATATTGAATGCCTCTGTGCTGTTTCGCTAATAAGCTGATTTAACAAATAGTTCAAGTGCTAAAATTGTATTAAAAAAAGAGACTGAGATAAGAGATTACAGAAAAGAGTGATACAATTTTCTGGCTCATTCTCCAAAGAAAAGCTCTGAGCATGATTATACTTCTCCCTCCCCCCCCCCCCAAAAAAAAAAAAAAAGACATGTCTAAAATTAATTTTACAGTTCAATTAAGGGGGGAAAAGGGGAGTGATAGAGGGGGGAACTTTATGAGTCATGCACATATTACTGCAACATTGGACTCAAAAAACATAATATATCTTAAAATTACAATATATGATGGAAGTATTGATCCAGGCATTTACTGAGGATTCTCAGTTGCAAGTAAATTGCTTTGTGTATAAATTTATGATTTCTATGTGAAGACAGTTTTAAAAAGATTTTGCTGATGTGGATATAGCTACTGTTGCAACAGAGACTTCATCCCCCCCCCCCCCCCAGTCCCCCCC